>JAGVVM010005497.1:0-22659 GCA_019149425.1 Psidium friedrichsthalianum | reverse complement strand
TCGTCCCTCCTTTTGGCGGTTATCCTGGGAGGCAGACGTTCCGTCAGGTACCTCAAGTGTGTACTGTAATGACTAATCTGCTTTAAGTAAACTGTGTAAAACACAGGCCTCGAGTGCTCTTTTGTTATCGCTTTTTTTTATTTTTTATTTTCTTTTTTTTTCCCCCTTGTTTTTGTACTCCTCGCCTCTTCCTTTTATTTTATATCTTGTATTAGTATCTACCCACGCCTATTTTTTGAATGTCGCAACACATACTTCCCGGTGAATTTGTGGGAGTCTTTCTCTCGCTGCTTCGCTCAGTTGCTCATGTTGTTGTCCTTTGCTGTTGTGTTGTAACTAATGAGGAAGAGCTTCATGGGGGATGTTAAGATCTTTCTTCATGTCGTTTGCTTGTACTTCGAGCAATTAAGCATCAGGAATAGATAATAATATCTGCTCTTCGGATCATGTAGCAGTTCAGGTAACCTTTATGGCATTATATTTGCTTATGATTCAGTCCTGACACATAATCAACGGTATGCACTATGCGTCTACGATTCATGTAATTTGAATGAAATGTAATCGTATGAGTTTAATTCTTCCTGCGATTTTTAAAAGGAAAAATCCATTCAAAATATTTAAAAGACCGGATCCTTCCTGTAGTCCTTTAATCATTCCAGCACTAAGTAAAACTCCATTTCAAGATGTACAAAAGGCTGAATCGTGGGGAGTTTTGTTTTCTCTAGCTCTAAGTTTATATTACTCCTACTAATTTATCAATTTCGAGACAAGGAAAAAAAGGTACAAAAAGAGGAGAAGTGAAAATCCCCCACAAATGTCAACATTTTTGAAGCGATATAGCCTGATTGCAGAAAACGAGAGTTAATTGGGTTTAATTTTAAGAAAATGCATTAATTGGAAAAAGTATTTTTTATTAAAATTTGTTCATACTCTTCATCGAAAGACGGTACAAACAATTCTGATTTTATTGATAGTTTGACTTTGAGCCAATGATACCATTGTTACGCCGTATATATAATTTTTTTTTTTTTGTAACGAAGAGATGTGAGTGCTAATTATAATAAATCGGATGCTAAATTTTAGCCCTATTTTTAAACGATGAATTATGATAATCTCGTGTTTAGATTTATATTTCTAGCTCTTCTCTTTATTTCATTGTGTTTATACCGTTTATTCCCCATCATTTTTGTAAAACTGATTGTCTTTATCATTTAAATAATTAGGGTCCAATAGAAAATACGTTTACCATCGGCAACGATTTGATGTGAAGGACCATGTTAGAAAAAAATATTTTCAAATTATTTATTATTCGTAAATAAACCTATCATCGATGAATTTAATTATTTTAGAGTAAGAGGTGTCGTTATCTTGCTATCCAGAATTACCGAATGATCAACATTTCTTGGGGCTTTTTTCGTCGCAATGAAAGTTACAGGAACCGGCGACTTTGTTTTGACCGAGAAAACCCCTCTACTTTACCACAAATTGGAAAGAAAAGATGACAAACAGTCTTGCTGATTTTTTGGGGGAAAACCACAATCTAGCCGATCAAAAACGCGAATTGTAAGGCTGTGTTTTGTTTGGGGGAAAAAGTTTTCCTGGAAAATATTTTCCGGATTTTTTTCGCGTTTGGGTGGAGCCGTGAAAATAGATTACCGCCGGAAAACATTTTCTCCTCCTATGGAAAAATCCCTTTGAAAATGTGTGGAAAACGATTTCCCTCTTCTTTTAAAAACGGAAATCATTTTCCGTCGGGCCGCGGCCCAGCAGAGTCGTCCCCGGCCATCGACTCGCCGCCCACGGCCACCCGCCGCTCGCCCGCCGCGGCAGTGTAATTGCGCCGGTTGCATCGTTGTAAAAACTTGTCTTATCATTTAAATAATTAGTCAATAGAAATACTTTTACCATCGGCAACGATTTGATGTGAAGGACCATTTTTAGGAAAAAATATTTTTTAAATTATTTATATTCGTAAATAAACCTATCATCAATGAGATTTCTAATTTTGATAAAGGGGTGGCGTTATCTTACTTAATCCAGAATTATCGAATGACGAACATTTCTTCGGGGGCTTTTTCGTCCAGTGAAAGTTACAGGAACCGGCGACTTTGTTGACGAGAAAAACCCCTTTTGACCACAAGTGGAAAGAAAAGATGACAACAGTCCTTTGCTGATTGGACCACAATCTGGCCGAATCAGAAAACGCGATTGGATCTTGTCAGCACTCGCCAGTAGCTGTCGGTGCTGCGAGACACGTGGCTTTGATCACACGGAGCGCGCCCCGTGGCAGTCGCATCCATCGGAGATGAACGTAACGGTGGAGACACGAGAAATGACAAGGTCCCTTTTTAGTGTTCCATTTTAAGTTTTTCTTGTACTTAGCTTGAAGAGAACAATTTTACTATTTTTCCTCCAAAAAGGAAGAAGAAGAAAAAAAAAAACCAGTGAACAATTTTCTAACACCTCAACTTGACAACATCATGCGTTTAACAAATTAACCGAGTCACGATCGCGAAACGGAACATCAATTTTGGTTAGATGAGTTGACTAGTTTTGATGAACTTAGCATAAATACAATTAAAGAAGGGAGTTGATGAGATTAAAATTTGATTTTTGTGATGTAACCATCGAACTTGAAGAATTTGTGTAAATATTCTAAAGCACTCGATATACTTTGGTACTCTATTGTCGTCTTGACAAATAGGAAAATGGTGCCGCGCACCGTACCTAATTGCACATCAACTAGAAAAGTTCACACTTAAGAATTTACAAAGTTCAATCACTAGAGCGGGAAAAAAGGATTATAGATTCATAATATCAAACACAAAGCGTTCCGTCATCGTTCGTATTTGATTCATTTTGAAAATTTCAAATTTTCTTTTCAGATTATCAAATTTCTTTTGTGCCAATTTGCTGAATTATCCGAGTGAGAAAATTCCTCAAAGTCAATGTTTTAACTAAGTATTATATTTTTGATCAAAATTTAGGGACCTGTTTACTTTTACGAAAAATTTCATGATGAAGAAAAATATTTTTTCTTTTCGAGCCAGAGAAATTCTTATCTTAAACGAAAAATGCAATTATTTTCTTTAATCTCAGATGATTTAAGTTAAATCGATCATTTTCGGCTAATCACCTGAAATATGATAGAAAAAGAACTCAAATCATGATTAACGACACTAGAATAAATACCAAAGATTTAATTTTTCTTTTCCCCGCTAAACAATTTTTCCTTTGATTGGCCAAGAATATTTTTCTCGGAAATGTGTTTCGTTTGTGCTTTTAACAACGAAAGTTCTTCGTGCAATCCGAGACAGCGTCGTAAATGCCCACTTGTGTTGTCTCTCGGTCTCGATTTAGAGAGAGAGAGAGAGGGGGGAGAGAAGAGAGAGAGGGATTCCAACCTTCTGGAAAAATCTGAGACTGTCTGACCTCCATTTCTCCGGTACATTTCTAATCTTCTTCCAGAAAATCTATCGTGAATTTTCTGAAATTCTCACGTCCAGAGCTGCTCAACACGTACGACTTGGTACGCATCACAGCCCTCAACTGTGCTTTGCCGTCTTCCTTGATCGGTTGCTCCTCCTCTCGCCGTTCGACAGTTTCCCTGAGAAAGAAAGTACGGCTTTTCCCGGGAAAATTCGACTCCTTTTCCCGAGGAATAGACCCATCTCGCGGGAAAAGAGTCTGGGTTCTTGAGAAACGGCCTCGGTTCCAACGGAATAGGTTGCGCTCCGTGAAGTCCCGCGCGAAACCCTAGAATCCGGCCAGCTCCAATTGTCCATGGCGGTCCCGACGGTGGCTCTGTACTCCAGCCCGCCGAGCAGCGTCTGCTCCACTTCGCACCAGATCAACGCGCACGTGTCGTGCGATTTCGAATTCAACTCCAGATCGTCGCCGCCTGCCTCGTCGACCGCTTCTTCGGCTCAGAAGACAATCGTCGGCGGTCTCTCGTGCCTATTCGCTTCGCCGACGCCAACGGTGGCGAAGCACTCGTCGTCTTCGAGCTTCGGTGGGGGCGGTAATGAATTGGTGAGGCAAGAGAGGGGTGAGGAATTTAGAGAGCTGAGCAGCTCCTTTCGCTATTCGCCGAGTAAATTTGTGGGTTCGTGGAAGCGAGATCATCAGAGCCCGGTCTCGGTTCTTCACGGACCTGTTTCGTGTAGTAGCAATAGCAGTAGTGGAAACGGTTGTGCAAGGAGCTTCCCAGTGAGAACTTCGCGTGATAGAAATGACGTTAATGCACTAGGCTCGATTCGAAGAGGTTCTAACGGGCTGTTCAGTGGGTTTGTTAGGAGGGCGGTGGCTTCTTGTGTTGAGCTAGAAATGCCGGCGATTGAGGTGCGTGGTGATAGTGGTGGAGCTGCTGATGTCGAAGAATTGGCGTTTAATTTGGAGGATTGCTTTGTGGAGAGTGATCTTGAGCCGTATGCAAGGGAATTGTTGGTGAATGCACAGTTAAGGCATAATATCTTCTGCCACGAGTTTGTCATTAAGGCATTCTATGAGGCCGAAAAAGCGCATAGAGGGCAGGTATAGTTCTCGACTATACAAGGGCCTTTATTCATTAGGGCAATTTTGTTTTATGATTGTTTGATAGGTTTTGATGTGTTCGCCATGTAGATGCGTGCCAGCGGCGATCCGTATCTGCAGCATTGCGTTGAAACAGCTGTGTCACTGGCACTTATTGGTGCTAATTCTACCGTGGTTGCCGCGGGGCTGTTGCATGACACCCTTGACGATACTTTCATGAGTTATGCCTACGTATTGAGGAACTTTGGAGCTGGTGTGGCTGACTTAATTGTAGGGGTAAGAAAAAATTTCCATCTTGATCCCTCGTGTGAACTGTTTGGACAAACAAGAAACTCGAAAGAAGTTAAACATTTGCCATTTATTTTTCTCGTGAGCTGTTTCTGTTGTTTATCTGTCCTGGAAAATGGTTGGGAGGCATAATAACTTAAGTGTGTTCCATACAAAATTTGCAATATGCCACTTGCAAGTATTTGTTTGTGGCTATGTCCTTGCACAACTATTCGTAGGCCACTGAAAGAGTACAATGCCTATTCAGGTTATTGACCGAACTAAGTAGATAGTTACTTCCCGATTGAGTAAGACCCAGTTCAGGGTGTCCTCGAAACGACCTCGTTAAGCTTACTGATACTATGTTGTGTTATCTGCAGAGTGTGCTGAGGTCTCTATTATGAATATTTATGTAAACAGATTTGCGGGATTGAATTATCTTGTCACTCAGAATGCTGTTGCGAATATAGCTGGTGGTAGCTTTTGCAATTGCTTCTCTTTTTGGGAATTGTTGTCCAGGAATAATGTGTTTGTGATGTAAGAATTGTACTCTGTAGATATCTTGGGAAGTTAACCGTCTCTTCACTCTCTAATTCAGGAAGATTATGACAATCCTACATGAATTTTTCTGATGGTTTAGCCACGGATAATGCTGCAAACAGGGATATTTCTTTCTTTCCCATGTTTTGCTTTTTCAGTGCAAAAAGGTTTGCAAATTGTTTTTTATAATAGGAAAGTGACATTTGAGCATTTAATGTTATACGCTGGGTTTTGATTCTGACAGCTCACTGTTCTTTAGTCAACACTCAGACGCTCACAATTTTAATTTGAAAGATAAAATGTCAACTAGGGTGCTTGTATTCTCCGTCTAGATTGTTTCGTCTCTTTTTACTTTTCCTTTCCATGTTGCTGCTTGTCTGAAGTAATGTGCTCTTGCTGTTTTTGTTTGCATGGCGACTTATGCATGCATGTTTTATGAGGATTTTAATATAAGTCAGTTACGTGTGGTATTCTAGGTATCAAAGCTAAGCCAACTTAGCCAACTTGCACGGGAAAACAATACAGCAAGCAAGACTGTCGAGGCAGATCGACTTCATACCATGTTCCTAGCCATGGCAGATGCCAGGGCTGTCCTCATAAAATTGGCTGATAGACTTCACAATATGGCGACTCTGGATGCATTGCCTTTGGTGAAGCAACAGCGGTTTGCTGAGGAGACGATAGAGATATTTGTACCATTGGCCAACCGGTTGGGGGTCTATAGTTGGAAGGAGCAGCTAGAGAATTTGTGCTTTAAGTATCTCAACCCGGACATGCACAAACAATTATCCTTGCAGCTTCTTGAGTCCTTTGATGAAGCAATGATTGCATCTGCTATCGAGAATTAGAGCTGGCTCTGAAGGATAAGGCCATTTCTTATCACTCTTTATCAGGAAGGCACAAAAACTTATATAGCATCTATAGAAAAATGTTAAAGTATGCCTCTCACTCCCTCCCTGACATATCCTTTATGTGTTGTTTGAGGGACTGCTTTCCTTTGTTGATAGCTTTTACTATGTGATTTTCATGGACTTGTTACTAATTTAGAAACCTAGGGAGCAAAATAAACAATTTGTGCACTGTTTATTACGAAGTTTTTGGTTTGTGAGCTGCTATGGGTGTCTGGCCAAGAAAAAAAAAAAAGGGTTCCCATGGGTGGATGAGGTTTCGTCTTTCTTTTACCAATTATAAGGTAATTTATTGAAAGATACACTGCTGTAGTACATCTGTAGTAAATGAAAACAAGGCACAAGAAACTAAATAATACAACCTAACAAACATACATATAGCATGGAGAGTAGAGCATGAAGCCCAGAGATGACTTAAAGCCACAAAGCCTTGGAACATTTTTGGTGCAAGCCATAAGTGCTGCGCATATTTCGAAATATATGCACTCTCAGCAGCAACGGCGAAACACACCTAGAATAGATTTCCAGTCTCTCTCGTAGCAAGTAACTTGTGCACTAATTGGTGTATTAATAGAGATCGTTATTTTCATGCAGGAAGAAGCTTACAATGGATGAAATCCATGATGTACATGGTTTACGATTAATTGTTGAAAATGAAGAGGACTGTTACAAGGCCCTGAGAATTGTCCAAAGTTTGTGGCCTGAAGTTCCTGGAAGATCAAAAGACTACATTGCCCATCCAAAGCTTAATGGGTATGGTTGCTAAAATACATTGGTTGAGTGCTTAAGAGCCAGGGCCTTTGCTTTCTTAACATTTCATCATTATCATTTAGGTATCAATCGCTTCATACTGTAGTGATGGGTGATGGGATGGTTCCCCTTGAAGTTCAAATCCGAACAAAAGCAATGCATTTGCAGGCTGAATTTGGATTTGCTGCTCATTGGAGATATAAGGAAGCTGAGTGTAAGCACTCTGCTTTCGTGCTTCAGATGGTTGAGTGGGCTCGATGGGTTGTTAGCTGGCAGTGTGAGGCAATGAGAAACGATCAGTCATCAATTGGCCATGTTGATTCTGTCAAGCCAACCTGCACGTTCCCATCTCACACGGAAGATTGTCCGTTCTCGTACAAGCCTCTCTCTGATCAGGATAGGCCTATCTTTATCATTATGATTGAAAATGATAAGGTATTTCTTCAACTTCCATGTTTTGTTTCTTTCTCCTACAGTGTGTTTCTAATGTCGGTGCTTATGCTACCTGATCGTCATAGGACAGTTCGACAATTTTTTCTCTGGTGCATGAAATACTTCATGACTTGGGTAGCGCATTTGAAGTTTGCTTTGGCAGTATGCGAATATATGATTACTCTGCCTTGCTCAATGATGGATGTGATGAAGTTCTCTGATGGTTGGATTCTGCAGATGTCGGTCCAAGAGTTTCCTCCTGACTCTACAGTCATGGATTTGCTGGAAAGGGCTGGGATGGGGAGCTCAAAATGGACACCTTACAGGAGCCCTCTCAAGGAAGAACTGAGGCCAAGGTTGAATCGCGAGCCGGTTGGTGAGCCTACGTGCAAGTTGAAGATGGGGGATGTTGTGGAATTGACTCCTGCGTTACCCAATAAGTCATTGATGGAGTGTAGGGAAGAGATCCAGCGAATGTATGATCATGGCCTTCCCGTAACGAGGCCGGGGCAGTCTACTAGCACTTTGGTTGGCTGGAGGAGTTGACCCTTAGGAGATGATACCTTTGTGATTTATCATTTGTCAAAATCAGGTTTGCTTGTAAATATGTATGCATATATAGGACAGGATTTGGAGACTCATTCTGTCTGGAAAAGTTATTTTTTTCTCATTTTATTTTGCTCTTGCATCGACTTGAGAATTTGATTTTCCAAAATCCAGCATGTATGTAATCTGTATCTGCGTTGTCAGCTCCATCCTTTTCAGTTCAAAGATGCACAGTCCGGAGCGGCATTTGTTTGTTTCCCCCCCTTTGCTAATATTTGGTGACTGTTATGATCTGTAAACGAATTATTGATGTTGTCATCATCTGTGGCTTCTCAAGAAACAGAAGAAATAGTCTCATGCTAATGTAATATCAATTCATAATTGGTACTTTAAAATAACTTAATAGTCGCATGATAAGTACAACCACTAGCACCACAACAGCGAAAACAGTCATAGAATAGCATAATAATGCATTTCCTTCTCTATCTCCACAAGAACTCTTGAACAGAATGTTGCCAAGAGAGCACAAGCATCAGCATCACCAGAACCCCAGCGAGTCCCCAGGCTGAGCTCCCAATCCTCAGCACCCACGAAGGATCCGGAGACGGAATCGTCGAACCTCTTCTAACATACCCTGAAGAAGAAGAGGAAGATGATGAAGTGGTCTTGATTGCGATTATGAGCCCAGCAAGAACCACAGGAAGCACGAATCCAGAACTCCATTTGGCCTCGTGGGAGAACTTAGCCTCACTCTTCCTGTCAACATACAGTGGAGAGAGAACTATTGCTGACATGAGAGCCAAAACCATGGCCACTCCTCTCTGCGACGAGCTTCGAGCTGCGTAAAGATGAGCAGCCATTGATGGGGGCTCTGCAGGGGAACCCTATAGCCAAATGGAAGAAACAGGTGTTGAAGAATAGGGGCCGAGTTTGATGGGAGATTTATAAGAGGGAAGAAGATGAACCTGGTGAAGGAAAGGAATCATGGTGGGAAAAGGGCCTGAGAGTCTCTGTTGGGTGACAGAGGTGATAAATTAAACAGCCGTCCATAAAGTTCAACAAGGAAAAAGTGTGAAAAAGTGGAGGAGGGGCTTTGAAAGTTATTGGAGGGAATGAGTGAGAAAGATGAGATTGGAACAAAGTGGAGGCAAGGTATCAGATGGGTGTGTGTTCATATGTGACAAGAAGTGATTCTGTTGCTACTGCTAGCTGTACACAGATCTTGATGGAGGTTAATGCCTTTCTTTACTTAATCAGCTATCTTTATCTTTCTGTCTGCATCTTTGAACCTTGTTTCATCTGCATTCTTTACCCCCTTCATTCCAACTTTTAGCAGAATCTCTTTAATGGATTCTGAATTGTAACCCAAGAAATGGTGGAACTTGTCATCCAACTTCATTGGATCTGTCAAGAATTGACGAACAACTATAACGAAATAAAGCGTAAAAACAAGAAAAGAGAAACCGAGCAATAAAGTTTTATCTTGGTTTACCCCTTTTTTTTTTTTATAGTCCGTTTTTAAATTAGTGCTACATTTACGGAATTCCACTATGATAAGCACATCGTTACTTTTATGTTATATCATTCAATTATAAGTGAAAAAAAGGAGAGATATATAACAATTGTTATTTATGGACCTAAGCGCAAACAATAAATAAAATATAGCTCAAATTATAAAATCCTTATAACTTTCAGGGGGTGTTGCCCCTTAAAATCCTTGTCGTGACGGCTCCTACTCACGGAGAGAACAAAATTTGATGCTTTTTCGGTTGATGAAGAATATAAACCATAACCCACAAGGATCTCTTAGTTGTAATCAAATGTTCTGCAAAGATCTCTCTCCAACTCTTTAACCACACGCTAGGAATAGATCACATCATTGCACCGTTTCCTCAGGGTGAAAGAGATGACTATGAAGTTAAGCTATGCACAACATTTAAGAACTAATATCATGAGAAAATTTAAATTGATATATTTGAGATAAATTTACTTAAAATTATTTTTTAACCACAAAAAAAAAATTCAAATAATACACCTGTGATAAATTTATCATAAATTATTTTTAACCATAAAAATTTCAAATTGGTACACTTTATGATAAATTTACCCCAAACCGAATTTTTTGACCACTAAAAATCTAAAAATAATACACATGTGCCAAATTTACCCTTCGTTAGTTCCCATTAAATTGGATTAATATCACGAAAAATACCAAACTGATGTATCTATGACAAACAAAGGGTAAAAATCTTAAATTGCTACAATGTGTCACTTAACAAGTTCATGGTAAAATGTAACGAAAAACTAATAGAAGGTGAATTTATCTCAAATGTGCAGATTTTGGTAATTAAAAAATTATTTGGGGTAAATTTACCATAAATGTATCAATATGAGGTTTTAATGGTATTAACTCACTATTTAAACATGCTCACTCGTGCTTAACAACAAGCTTGGCAGAGAGAGTCGACGTTAAGGACGGACAACCGGCAGATTGGACGGGGTTATCGAACTAAACAAACATTTTTAGTGACTAAGACGTGTGATTAGGGTTAATCAGACGTCAACCTTGGTAAGACACGTTGCTTCCACGGTCGAGATGGCCACATTTGCAAGGCAGCCAGTTTTCCTTGACAGTAAAATCCAATCCTTGCAGAAACAGCTTCTGGGACTCTTCAAAATCACTTTGCCTATGGCATCTGCTTGCCCATTTTCCTTACTATGCGCGTGACGGAACGCACTAAAATGACTCTTTGGAATACATTGTTTTTTTTGTCTTTTGATGTTCTTCGTTGCCTTTACATCACGGCGGATGGTGAAGTCACGCGAAGGAAACCAAAGGATTACGACGCGCCATGACGAAATGCACGAGGTACGAAGAAACCCAGGCTTACATGAGGCATTACGAGTACTGCACTAACACTAGAAAAGGTAGGTCGTAGAGTTTTGTATATTGTTCAATGCTAGAATGCACTGAACTACAATGGACTTTAAGCCCATATTTTGTGCTACCACGTGATGTGGAAGCACTACGATGGCGCGACGAAACTTTTTATAATCCGTCTAATAATTCTTAGATTTTCTTTTGTAGTCTATCCACTACCATCACATGTTGAAAAACATGGCACCCAAAGCAATTGGCTATGATGCGCTATGACGAAAATGCATTAAAATACGATGAAATCCAAGCCAATACGACTCGCTATGGTGTGTTGCCCGAGGATTGCCTTTAAAACTATTTTCTACTTAATTCGCTAGTAATTTCAAAGAAAATATTTGATTTAAAAACATTTGGTGATGAGTTCGAATCAGCAAAAAATTGTCATGTTGTCGCTTTGAAATCATCGTAAATCATCTATACTTGTCATCACAAGAAGAACAGAAAAAACCACCTCGCCCTTCTTTCCTCCGTGCTTTTGCCCTTTCTTCTCCGATCGACAGCGACATGTGTGTCTGTTGCGTTCAGAAATGTGAGAACGACAAAAAGAATGAAAGAAAGAAGGAGAAAGAACCATGACATGTGCGTCTCTCACGATCTCGTCCTCTTGTTCCTTCCTCTGCATGTGATTGTGCACGCTTCAGATGCCAAGAATGAGGTCTGACTGAACACTGAACACCACACCGCCAAGCGCTCCATGCCCACTTCAATGGCCGCCTCCAAACTCCGCCGCCTCCTCTCCTTCTACCTCTCCACCGCCGTTCACACCCTCAAGAACCAGCTCTCGCACCTCGCGACCCTCCACAGGACGCCACTACTCGTCACTCTTGTCGCATATTCCTGTCACTCTATTCCTGTCATGCGGCCTCGCACCCTGCACTGTGGGACTTGGACGGCGAGCAGACCACCATCCACTTCTGGTGCTCCGCTCACCGGAGGTCCAAGAAGCCATACTTGGTCCTCATCCATGGCTACGGGGCGACTCGAGGTGGCAGTTTCCTGGCCCAAGTGGGCCCTTTATCTCGAAGCTTCAACGTCTTCATACCAGACTTGCTCTTTTTGAGAAAATCGCACACGGCCAGCCGTCAAAGGAGTGATGTGTTTCAGGCCTCATGCATTGTGGAGGGTCTGAAGAAACTTGGGGTGATAAGTACTCATTTTCGCGATCAGCTATGGTGGGGTACAGGATGGCTGAGATTGGTGGCGATGGAGTTGAGAAAGTGGTGATTGTCAGCAGTGGGATGCGTGTACAGATGAGCAGAAGTTTGAGCAGATGAGGAAGATTGGCAGGAATCCGTTGGAGTTTCTTTTGCCTGAGAAGTCTCAGGATTTGAGGGTTCCGGTGAATTGTCAATCTATCAGTTCAACCCTTTCAAATTGGTCGCCAATTTCTTCCTCCAGCAGTTCATTGATGTGAGCCAACGTTCTCCTCTTTATGTTGCCCTTCAAAGTTGTGCCCTTTTTATTGCTTGATGCAGTTGCTGGTCTCAGGCTCTGAGGACTCCCTCAAGTTGCGTTTGCTTTGTTACATAAATCAGTTTATAGGAGAATTTGACTGGTAATCTTATTCTGTTTGGAGTAATATACTGGCTTTGAAAGAAGTGATGCAAAACAAAGTGAAAAGGAAAGGGCGTGAACCTTTAGGAGTTTTCCTCATCTAAAGAGACGACATTTGAGAATCTTGGCTTTTAAATGGTAGAAAAGGAGAGAATTGCACTGTAGTGACTTTTGGCTTTCAGAATCCAAATATCGTCGTCAGTTATATTATCGTGGAATTAGAATTACTTGGTTTGGATCCTGGCTTTGACAGGTTGAAAACTAATGGACTTCCTCGAAACAGAATTTTTTCAATCTTTACCCTACTTGAATTGGAATCTCTCCATAGAATTCCACAACTTTTGCTACCAATAAGTGTGTTTCGAGTTAGGGTCTTGGTCCTGAGTGTGTTGTCAAGAATCGACAATGTGACTATCGACTCCAAAGATTGGAATTGAGAGTTGAACTGGTGGAATCTAGACTAGCCGGGCCCTGTTACCTTTTGTTTTGCATTGAAAATCAATTTTTACAGTAAGTTATGAAAGTATTTCACTGTTAAAATATGTTGTTGTCTCTTCACGTTGAAGACCTAGTTTGACTTTCAGAGAGTTGCAAACCCTTTTTTTTTTCTTGTAAAATAATGCTTCAAAACTGTTTCAACTGAGAATTAAAGTGGTTGAACCGGTATGAACTAGTTTCCTCGATAGAACCGACAATTTGAGCCTTAGAACTGGAATGGAACCGATTTTCCCTATATTTGGCCATGCAGCGGTCTGTCCAGGTCTATTTGGTCCCTTCTTGGGTTGAACCAGACCCGGTGCACGCCCCTAGTTTGAGTTGGTTTTGGTGATTCATTGTGTATGTTTGCTCATATGATTAGTTCATAGGTTAGGACTAAAGGTGATCTACACAGACGGCTCGCTCACCCCGAGGAAGCTTGGCAAGCTTGGCTCTTACATGAGGAAACCCAGCCCACATATTCTCGCTCGGCTGGCCTAACATCCCTTCTCTATAATTTTTATGATATGGTGGGTTTGAGCAACACATCTGACATTTGGGTGCCCAATGATCTACTTTAGTCACGACATAGAGCTCCTTCATTTTCCTGTATTCACGGGCTTGCATTTTCAGGTCATGTGCAACAATTACAGGAAAGAGACTTCGGAGCTAGCAAAATACTTGCTCTTCGGAAAGCAGACAGCAAACTTTCTGTTTTGACTCAGGTAGTGATTCACATGAGCATTTGGACTACTTAAGAACCAATGCTTTCAAAAGATAAAATAATGAGATGTATGTGCAATCGTATCAGTAGAAAATGACTGTAACTCTTATCAATTCATTTCTTGGTGGTATTTTGCAGGAAACGCTGATTATATTGGGGGATCAGGAAAGGTCTACCATCGAGCTTTGCACATCACTTGCAAAAGTAGGGTTTTCTTAGTGTATTCTTTACATCAGTTTCTCACTTTGCTTCAGCGTTACCAATGTAATAAACCTTACATCTACAATCATCAGGCATCTGGGACCCAGTCGAAAGCTAGAGATCATCAAGGACACTGGTCACGCTGCGAACATCGAATCCCCTGGAGCTGTGAACAATTTGTAAGACTTTATCCTGGTAAATGAACGTGATAAAAGAATTTAGCATTTGATTGCAATTTTTGGCATTTAAGCTAGGAATATGTCGTGCATTGCAACAGCTAGAGGAGTAGAATTTGCTACTCTAATAGATCTGAACTTTTGCTGATGCTCTCGATTCAAGTAATCTTCCAAGTATCTATATAAGCAAATGATTCCTATTGATGCATCCGGTTTACTTCAGGAAAGTCGATTAGAAACAGCATCGCAGAGAAAAGGTAAAATGCTATGCATATTTGAGATTACTTCATGTCCAACCATGGGTTGGGATTGGGTAGTTTTTTAAGACGAAATATAACACAAACCTAGCCAGTACATCTTTTAACTTAGTTTCATCTACTACCTTAACAACTTCTGGTGCTCACCCTGCACATCACTCTTATCATGACCCAGTGAAACTATACACATCATAGATTTTAGATCATTTCTCTGAGCGATTGCAACTGCACGACGACCTCCCTTCATGTCGAGTCGTTTCTCCGGGTTGTTCGGCAGAGCATAAGATGCCAATTTTCAGTATAGCAGTCAAGCTCTCTTGAGCTTTGCTTTGCTTTCTCGAAGCGGTTGCCCTGTCGAATGTCTTGATGGTTGAAGACTTCTTCGAGTAGTTTTGAGTCGACTATTTCGGCCACTCCATCCGGAATAGCCCTTTTCACATAGCTATGGAGGCAGAGATCTTCCATGAACATCTCATCAGTTGGGCTTCTTCCAGTGAACATCTCCATCACTAGAATCCAAAGCTGTACAATCCCCCCAAGTTGAAATCTCACCAGCCATTCCATATTCTTCACCAAAACACATTACCAGTTTGGCATAAGTTCAACAAATATAATCCCAAAACATTTGTACAAGAGCATTCTCGAAATGAAAGAGATTGAATTCTGCAGTCCAATTTTGAAATGTCTTTTGTTCATTTTTACAGAAAGGGTCCCACGAAATGAAAAGAAGAGATCTTTGAAAGATATATCTTTCCAAGGATTATAGGGCAAAAAGAAGTTACCTGGTGCTACATAGCCAATAGTGCCGTTAAAGGCACAGTACTCAGGCTCGATTGAATCAGAGGGTTCTTATCATAGAGGAGCCTCGCTAATCCGAAATCGCCGACATGAGCGGTCATGTCTTGTCGAGGAGGACATTGCTTGGCTTAAGATCACAGTGAACAACTGGAGGGTCCGCATGTGATGGAGATAGTCAGAGCCTGAGCTATGTCAATGGCTATGCTAACCCCGCTGCACAAAACTGAGTTGCCTCCGGCCAGAATTCTGGTCATCTGCATTATCTACACGCAACCACTTCTCCAGACTCCCATTCGGCATGTAGTCGTAGACCAATGCCTTGAACTCGTTCCCAGAGAAATCAATGCTCGAGCAAGAAGTGACTATCTTCAAGAGATTCCGATTCGGATCGTTCTTAACGCTTCGCATTCTGCTATAAAGCTCTTCGAAGCTCCACGTTGCAGGAGGTCGAGCACTTTCACTGCAACCACCATCTCCGCTGCATCCTTTGTACACTGAACCGTAACTGCCCGTCCCTATCTTTTTAGCAGGAGAGAAGCCATCTGTTTGCTCTGGAAAGCTCAGCATACGTAATCTTCTGAAATTTCTTTTCATCCTCTGCAGGAGTCATCTCGAAGGATTTCTTCCTCCTAACATTTTCCGTCTATAAAGTACAAGAATGGAACATAACAAGATTGCACATGTTCCACCAGAAGCTGCGAGGATTATCATTATCCTGATATACAAACGTCGCCACAACTTCCTGGAATGAACTCTCGGAGGGGTGCATTTCTGCAGATGCAGTGCCGCCGGGCCCCCCCAAAGATTAATGTTCTGGCAATTGAGATTTCACTCGCGTTCTTGAAGATTCCACCTTCTGGGACCTCACCTTCCAGATGATTGAACGACAAGTTCAGTTTTTTCAGGAAGGTGAGAGAGCCGAGGAAATCAGGGATGTTGCCTGTGAAGTTGTTGTGAGAGAGATCGAGTTCTTGAATCCCTTTGAGACTTTTAAGGAGGAAGGAAGGAATAGATCCTTTGAGGAGATTTCTGCTTAGATACAAGAATTCCAAGCTAACGCAGCTTACAAGGGAACTAGGTAGCTCTCCTGATAGTCTGTTGTCTGATAAGTCTAGATGTGTGATCTGTCTCATTTTTCCTAATTCTAAGGGTATCGGACCGGCTAGCTTATTTGCAGACAAGTCTAACCAATCTGTTATGGAAGGAATGCCAATGACCTCTTTAGGTATAGTACCTGAAAAGTTATTATTTGCCAAAGAGAGCCTCTGAAGACTCTGACAGTTTCCTAAGGTTGAAGGTATGTTTCCCTGGAGAGAATTGTCATTTAAGCCGAGTTCTACCAAGGAAGTAAGATTACCAATGGATTGTGGAATTTCCCCCGAAAATTTGTTGCCGAAAATTGACAAAACCTGCAGGTTCTTCATAATCCCAATGGAGGCAGGGATTTGTCCGGTGAAGAGATTCTCCTCCATGCCGATCAAGATCAGGTTTTCGAGCTTTGAATGTCATTCGGGATGCTACCGGAAATCCTATTCGCTCCCATGAGAAGGTAATTGAGGTTTGAAGAGAGATTGGTTATGTGATTTGGCAAAACCCCACGGAGACTGTTGTTGTTGAAGGCAAGGACCTCAAGTTTTGTGCAGTTCACTAATGAGGAAAGAAATCCAAGGTCATTCCCATCCCGTTTCCAAGCTCGTTCATCCCGAGATTCAACTCCGCCAGGTTTTTCAACTTCCCCAAATCTTGAGGTATCGAACCGGTCAACTGGCCAAATGGAATAAAAAGCCACTCGAGCTTACTTGCATTAGATATGGAGTTTGGAATTGAACCATAAAACTGGTTTTGTCCCAAGAGAAGAATCCGAACGTTTGGAAGAGTAAATCCTATGTCGGGTGGAATTTTTCCGACAAGTCGGTTATCACCAACAGCAAAGTACTCCATAAGAGAGAGATTGAAGAGCTGACGAGGAATCGAACCTGTCAAGAGTCCGTTTGATGAGATTTGGAACATGCGGAGCTGCCTCAGCTGGCCGAGCTCTTTAGGAATGTCGCCGCTCAGCCTGTTTTCTGATAGAGAAAACTCGCTGAGAAACGTGAGGTTCGCTAGTGATTTCGGGATTGGACCTGTCAGTTGTTGACAGCAAGTCCTAATCCCGTGAGCTTATCGAGCTCGCCCAGCTCGGGTGGAATTCTTCCTTCGAGGCTGTTTGCGACTAGATTGAGAATCCTCAGCTCCGAGCACTGAGCGAGATTTACAGGAATCTCACCATGCAAAAGATTCTGGGTGAGCCCGATCGCTCGAAGCCGATACAGACCTCCCATTTCTTTCGGGATCTCACCGTGGAAGTAATTGTACCGCAGATTGACTTTCCTCACGAATGTCAAGTTTCCTATATGCGGTGAGATAGTGCCTGTCAAGTTCCGGGACTGGAGGTCTAGCACCACGACCCTCTCGTGTCGCCCACCGCAACTAACCCGTACCATCGGCAAAAATGGACCGAATCGTTCCAATTGCTCAGCGTGGCAAAAGGGTCATGGGATATCTGGTTCTTGAAGGCCAACAAGGCAAGTCTATCTGTGTCATTCCAAGTTTAGCAGAGTGAGAGAGAGTGAAGTAAGTGCATGGAAGCAGGAGGCAGAGGCCGAAGATGACAGGGTATGGAGCGAATGGCAAAACCTTTCTTAATTCCATTTCGACACAGCTCATGTTGAGATTGCTTAGCATGTCATATTCTGATTTTATAGAGTCCAGGTAACCTAGGAACGAGAACTGTCCTGGAGAGAAACTAGGGCGGTGGAAATTCTTGCAAGAATGGGCAAAAACTGCCACGGGAGAGACAGATCTTGGCAGAAAATGAGGTGGACATTGACGTGGAAAAGAGAGAGAGTCATGGTCAACTTTCACTCTGATTTGTTGGCCGCGCTTCAACAGTGTGCTCTTTTTTGAGCTGTCGCCTTCAATTCTCTCTTTTTTTTCTTTTTTTTTGTGACTTGGGAGTTGCATTAATTGACTGAGGTGGTCTGAACATAGAATGTCGAATGTGAACATGATCAGTCCGGAGGTTTCGTGGAAAGAGTGGTTATTTGTGATTGAAGCAATTGGCGGGTTAGGTACAGAGGGTCCATTTCCATTGTATCATTTGTACGGAATGGATTTGAGTTGACTAGGAAATCCGGGCATAAGACAAGGGCTGTTCTTGTCCCTGAACGGACATGATTTCCACTACGAATCCGTTTGCGCTTTGTCGGGGTAGGCGACGAGCGAATACCTGGTCCAACTCTTTCACTCACATTCTAGGGGCTATGTGTCGAATGTGTCAGATGCCGATATGACGTTCTCGTGCCCTTACGACATGCAGGAATTAGCAGACAAGCAAGCCGTTGATTTGACAGAGTGATGTCGTAATCGAGCACATCACTTGCCGTGGTGGCGTGACCACTTTAATGGTGCTCTATGAACTTAGCGTGGCACGGAACAGAGATGAGGGGGCCATGGGACCTAGGTACGTAGTGCCTTGTGGATGGTATGTTATGGTCTGTGGATGTTGGTGCGGAGGTCAGGAATCTTTTTGCTTGTTGCTTCTCATAAAACTCCTCCATTGGCAATCAAATGAAGATGAACTTCGACTTGAACTTGTTGTCGCAGCGCGTGATTATCATTAAGCCCCGAGTAAGCCGTGCGATGGAAACCACATCGAAGGGTCAAATCGAGTTTGAGTCGAGCCAATACAGTGCAAGCTGAGTTAGATGAGCGATTAAAATTCGTTCTCGAGCTTAGTTCGATTCGATTACGGTCAATTTCCGAAGGAGCTTGAATTGAGCTTAATGATCTAGAATATTAGTGTTCTTGGGTATAATGCGCATTTGAAGGTTTCTGCGAATGAGTCTTATGATTGTTAACTATTAAAGGAAAAACAATGCAAGCTTGATTACAGGATCTTCTGCCATCGAGCTGATTATGGACGAGTTCAAGGAGTTACTAGATCAAGTGATAACAACTTAAGATCGAGTCGGATCGGATGAGTCGATCTCTAATGATCATGCACACAATCTTGAGATACTCGTGGGTAACTCAACTCGGTTTTGTCCCTCCGTTAGCAATACGGAACCGCTATTAATGAACTTCTATCGATACGTTATTGAAACATAGATGCTAAGCCTTTTTCAATTTATAAAGTAGAAACCTAGGCATTTGCTAAATTCAACGCACTCATCAAATCCACTTTTGATGCTACTTGCATTTTCAAACGCGTAAGTGGACGGAAAATAAAACCAAAAAGCACCGAATTTCACTATTTTACAAACTGATTAACTAGGCATGATCTGAATTAGATAATCTCTAAACCCCAACTTCACTAATTAATCATGATCATTCCCCGCCACCACTCAACTTCCACAACGAACAGAAGGGGACAGGCTGACCTTTCCATCCCAAGCTCACGCGCCAATGGCTCCCACCGTCTTCCTCCACCTTCATCTCCCAGTTCCCGTCGTGCTTCCTCAGCAGCGCTCGGCCTCTGTCGATGGCGTCCTCGCTGAGCCCCTCCCCGCGAACGCCGCCTCCCTCTTCCGCCACCATCATCTTCCAGTTCCAGTCGTGATTCCTAAGCAGCGCTCGGCCTCTGTCCAGGGCATCCTCGCCGAGCCCCTCCCCCGTGAACGCTGCCTCCCTCATCCACTCACACCACCTCTCCCTCCCCTCGTTCATCTCCACTGCGCTCGTCAGTGCCCTTGCCGCCTCCTCCTCCGTCATCCTCATCTGCTTGCTCTCCCTCCCCTTGAACGCCGCGCTCGTCGAGTCCAGGAACCACCACAGGTACTCGATCTGCCGAGTGAACCCCCGTCGCGAAGTCCACGCACACCGCGCATGCGCAGTCCCTGTTGTTCTCTCTCAGGGTCACACCTTTGGACTTACGGCTCAGAGGACTTGAGGAAATCGGTGCGGTCGCTGTGGCTCAGGTGGTGGAGGCGGAATTGGGCAGAGAAGCCTCAGGATTTGGGGGTTTGGTGAATTTGTCAATCTCTAAGTTCAACCCATTCAAATTGGCCCCCAATTTCTTCCTCCAGCAGTTCATTGATGTGAGCTAACGTTCTCTCTTTGTGTTGTCCTTCAAAGTTGTGCCCTTTTTATTGCTTGATGCAGTTGCTGGTCTCAGGCTCTGAGGACTCTCCTCAAGTTGCGTTTGCTTTGTTACATAAATCAGTTTATAGGAGAATTTGACTGGTAATCTTATTCTGTCTTGGAGTAATATACTGGCTTTGAAAGAAGTGATGCAAAACAAAGTGACAAGGAAAGGGCATGAACCTTTAGGAGTTTTCCCTCGACTAAAAAGAGGACATTGTGAGAATCTTGGCTTTTAAATGGTAGAAAAGGAGAGAATTGCACTGTAGTGACTTTTGGCTTTCAGAATCCAAATATTGTCGTCAGTTATATTATCGTGGAATTAGAATTACCTTGGTTTGGATCCTGGCTTTGACAGGTTGAAACTAATGGACTTCCTCGAAACAGAATTTTTTCAATCTGTTTACCCTACTTGAATTGGAATCTCTCCATAGAATTCCACAACTTTTGCTACCAATAAGTGCTGTTCGACTTAGGGGTCTTGGTCCTGAGTGTGTTGTCAAGAATCGACAATGTGACTATCGACTCCAAAGATTGGAATTGAGAGTGGAACTGGTGGAATCTAGACTAGCCGGGTCCTGGTTAACTTTTGTTTTGCATTGAAAATCAAATTTTTACAGTAAGTTATAAAAGTATTTCACTGTTAAAATATGTTGTTGTCTCTTCCTGTTGAAGACCTAGTTTGACTTTCGGAGAGTTGCAAACCTTTTGTTTTTCTTGTAAAATAATGCTTCAAAACTATTTCAACCGGGAACCAAAATAGTTGAATCGGTATGAACTAGTTTCCTGATAGAAATGATAGTTCAAGCCTTAGAACTGGAATGGAACCGATTTTCCCTATATTTGGCCATGCAGCGGTCTGTCCAGGACTATTTGGTCCACTTCTTGGGTTGAACCAGACCCGGTGCACGCCCCTAGTTTGAGTTGGTTTTGGTGATTCATTGTGTATGTTTGCTCATATGATTAGTTCATAGGTTAGGACTAAAGGTGATCTACAGCAGACGGCTCGCTCACCCCTGAGGAAGCTTGGGCAAAGGTCTTACATGAGGAAACCCAGCCCACATATTACTCGCTCGGCCGGCCTAACATCCCTTCTCTATAATTTTTATGATATGGGTGGGTTGAGCAACACATCTGACGTTGGGTTCCTCAACTTTAGTCACAACCTAGAGCTCCCTTGTTTTCCTGTATTCACGGGCTTGCTTTTTCAGGTCATGTGCAACAATTACAGGAAAGAGACTTCGGAGCCGGCAGAAGACTTGCCATTCGGAAAAGCAGACGGCAAACTTTCTGTTTTGACTCAGGTAGTTCATTCACATGAGCATTTGGACTACTTAAGTATAAAGTTTATGAGAATCGACAAAATTCTGACAAACGGATTCTTTGCAACGAATCCATTTTCCATACGCCGAGCACATGTATTTATACAAGAGATTACACGCTGTTAGAATCAATCAATTGATTTACAATTTCTTGATCTTAGCACTTGCTTGTAAAGATTCTTCATTGACTTTAGTACTTGTGTAATTTGATTTGATCTTGATTCCTTCATTTGTGCCATTATCCTTAACATGCCCCCTCAAGATGGCGCTTCCATTGAAGGCGCCAATCTTAGGTTGCAAATAACTTAACCGAGGTTTGGATAATGGTTTTGTGAGGGCATCTGTAAATTGATCTGTGGTTGAAATTTGGGAGATGCGAAGAACTCCACTTGCAATTAGATCATGAACGAAATGGTAATCTATGCAATGTGCTTCATTCGGGAGCGAAATACTGGATTTGCACATACATATGTGGTGCCCATGTTGTCACAATACAGAGTTAGAGTGGTGATCGATTGGATGCCAAGTTCGGATAGCAAATTTCGAACCCATTGTAGTTCTGCCGTGGCGGTGCAATGGCAATGGTGCGGTACTCGACTTCGGTCTAAGATTGAGCAATTGTGTGTTGTTTTTGTGTAAGGCCAAGATAGATGACAAATGCAGAGGTGTATGATCGGTCATTTGTATTACCTGCCCAATCAGCATTAGAGAACCTGTGAAGAATAGATGTCGCGGAGCGTTGGATGTAACCCATGAAAATATCCTTCCTTTTAAGCACCGGAGAAGTCGTTTAGCAGCAGCCCAATATATGATAGTGAGACGTTGCATAAACTGAGATAATTTATTGATGGAGAATGCGATGTCGGGTCTTGTGATAGTGAGATATTAAAGGACCCCAATAATATTTCGATACTCGCTTGCATTGATCGCCTCGGCTTGATCAAATTAAATTGAATTTATAATCCCTTGATCTTAGCACTTGCTTGTGAAGATTCTTCCTTTACTTTAGTATGGCACAAATTAAGGAATCAAGATCAAATCAAATTGAATTTACAATCCCTTGATTTTAGTACGTGCTTGTGAAGATTCTTCCTTGACTTTAGCACTTGTGTGAA
>JAGVVM010005495.1:0-17104 GCA_019149425.1 Psidium friedrichsthalianum | reverse complement strand
TTTCCATTCGAATATGGAGTCTGATTTGCCTGTGAGGATGGAATATAGAATGTGATAGGCGATGGATGCAGCGAACTAGCCTGGTTTTTTATCTACAATTTGATAGGCAAAGGGAGAGGAGAAAAATAGAAGGAAAAAGGCAAAACGATAAGCAGCATTTCTGCGTTGATAGTCGGTTGCAATCCTGATTGGCTGCTTTCGGCATTACATTTTGGCTGATAGAAGTGCCTTGGTTGTCTTTGGGGCCGATTATGTGATGTCCCTGTTACATTTGTGTGCATCCTTCCTAGTCAAGAGAAATGCTTTCAGAGATTTCATCTGGAGCGGTGATTTTGGAAAAGTAATGCCCGTAGATCTTTTCAAAATGCCAGTCACTTGAACTTTTAGGACGAAAACAAGGATCCACAACTTGTGATCGGAAGGGTGCACCAGGTTCATGCCGCGTTTGTTTATTGATACAGGCTAGTGGAATGCCTCAGTGATAAGATATCTATTCCGTGATCTTAACTGCTAGGTTATGCCCTCCTGCACTGGAGTCTTCTGCTTATTTCTATTGTATAACGAAATACTTCCTTAAAGAGGTTGCAAGACAACAATGAATTCTTAAGTGAACAGCTGTATTTGGGTGCTTTAAAATGGACATGAACTAGCAACAATACTGCTGTTTTATTCTAGAATCAGTGCCTTTGGTTACCTCCAGTTATAAGCGAGCCTTCAAGCTTTGATTATTAGTTTCTTTGGAGCAATAGCTCTTGGTGTTGAACCTACTCAATATATTCATCCCTGATTTAATTATTTGACAGAGCTTTTGCTGTCCTTAGGCTTTCAACTTTGCATTCAAAGGTTATTTCAAAAGTTATTTGGGCCGTTCCAAAGAGAAAGATGGATATATAAAGTGGTTTGTTGGAAATGTAGCCTCGGGAAGTGCCGCTGGAGCTACCACGTCACTGTTGTTATACCACTTGGATTATGCACGGACGCGCCTGGCAACTGATGCTAGGGAGTGTCCAGTTCGTGGTCGACGGCAATTCACAGGATTACTTGATGTATATAGCAAAACTCTATCCACCGATGGAATGGCAGGTCTTTACCGTGGATTTGGTGCTTCAATCGTGGGAATTACTTTGTATCGTGGCATGTATTTTGGGATATATGACACAATGAAGCCTATCGTTTTGGTCGGTGCTCTTGAGGTATGCAGCACTCTAGATTCTCCTTTTAATGCGAGAATCTCGGATAGATGCTAACGTGACTTGAAGATTTGTAATTACTGCGTCTGTTTTATCAAGATATCTTCTACTTGATGCTGTTGGAAGTGACCCAACGCATTTTCAATTTCGCCTATGGGAGCACTTATGTTGGGTCCTCTGTTTTTCTGCAGGGGAACTTCTTTGCCAGCTTCTTGCTTGGTTGGAGCATCACGACCGTCTCTGGAGCATGTGCTTACCCTTTTGACACTGTAAGGCGAAGAATGATGCTCACATCTGGACAACCTGTCAAGTACCGAAGTTCCGCGCATGCGTTTTGGGAGATTGTCCAACGCGAAGGTCTGAGGGCCCTCTATCGAGGAGTCACCGCAAATATGCTTCTTGGTATGGCAGGCGCTGGAGCTCTTGCAGGCTATGATCGGCTTCAGAGAATCGCTTCTCAACACAGTTACTCCAACGAGATGTACCGAGGCATTTTGAAGTGAAACGTATAGAATATGGATATGTACATCATTCGTCACCTCCTGCTTCTCTCCATGGATCATGTACAGATAATTGAAATGAAGGAGATAGCTCCCTCAACTGTACAGTGTAATTAATTGATTTACGAGATTCGTTTAGATGATTGAGAGCAATACGATGAACGAAAATTTTAAGAGTTTGTTAAGGATTTGTCCTGGAACACTTGTTAAGCAACCAATTAAAGATCCTTCCAACAATAAGGGGTCTCGAAAACCACACTAGCATTATCCTTGAGAAGGGTAAACACAACCACTACACCGGTACAATTCAGACAGAAATTTACAAACAGAGGCAATTTCAGTTTTCACATTCACCAAGGTATACTTTTGACCAACCCATTGCCCATGCACAAGTTAATCCCCCTGAAAGAAAATGAGCACACAAAGCTTCTGACCAGACTAGCTTTTCATAGATGATGATCCTAATGGTTGGGGCCAAGAAGCGAAAGCAGGAAAGTCCTATAGTGGCCTGACGTTTCGGAGTGAACTGCGTCGTTTAGAGTCTTCTTGTACTTCTTATGGTACTCTGCTTTTATATACTGCATGTCAATTTCGGTCCTCGTCACAATCACTCTTACCAGCGTCGTGTCATCAGTCCCCAGACCTTTCATCGCCTTGTGTAATACCTGCAACGTAAAGTATGTACGCATGAAGGGTTGCAACTCTGATGGGCTACAAATTTTTAAGCAGTGGCTAAGCAAGCCAGGGCAATGCCTGAGATGAGATTGAACAAACATACCTTTGCAAAATACTTGGCAGGGTTCTGAGAGCACTGTAAGATTGTCAAAAGACCATACTCGAAATATCCTGATGTTTCACTTTTCACAGCCTGATTCGGTTCTTGTTCTGGTTAGGCATCATGCTTAACAAAAGGGAAAAAATAAACAACAGATAAGAAATATGTAAGTATAGCTGAAGAAAACTCACCTTCTTTAACGAACTGCCGTACATGTTATGGTAAGCGGAATCAATAGCAGCCAAATGTGCCCTGCTTCTTTCACTAAATATCTTGATAAAAGTCTTCTCATCGGTCCCCAGCCGCTTCTCCCCAGCTTTGAAAAGAGCCTTTGCATCTTGTTCTACGGCCATCCTATCGACTTCAAAGCCTTCATAACGTGGGTGTACCGACATATTTAAGCAGAAGCTGCGGAAAACCTTAAACTTCAGAAACTGATGACTTATCTAGTTTGATATGCTCTCCCCTTGATAGCTTGCCTCTATTTGCAAAAAGATTCCAGGAGCTTGTACAGAATCCAAATCATTATATTCTGTATGCATCTCTTTTTATTGAGCAGACACAAATTTGAAAGTTGGCAAATATCTTCATGTCAAACACATTTAAAGGAAATGATATAATAGCTATTAATAGAGAAGCTTCTTGATGCAATCCCAACAAAGAGGTTCTCATTAACAGATTACCGGGAACATCCCTACAACAGCATGCATGAGCAAAATCTTGAAAACAAATCAAAAGGTAGGTAGGTATTGAAACAGAACGCGTCAAAACGAAGTCCTCAACTAAAAAAAAAACACCTCAGAAATCGAAACCATAATGATTTCTGTAAGATGAAGAGCGATTTACTAAGGCTAACTATGCACACAGAGCTAAAAACAGTAGAGAACTACAAAAATGGAAGAGTCCTCACCTTCTTATGGTCCCCAGAGGTATATTTCTCAATGTCATGCTCGAGATGAACCCAAACTTGGAATAGTAGTGTTGCTTAAACGTCTGTATCTGGGATGGAGTTCGAGAACATATACTTCAGTAGCGGCGTGAACATTTGTTGACGACGCCATAAAGGCCTGCCTTATAACTACAGCATCTCGTCCAGCTGGGTCATGCATCCATAGCAAAACAGCCATCTGGGAAAAGGAAATGGACAAAAAAAATACAGGATCATGAAGCACAATAGCTCTCTACCAATGATTACATTAAAAACGGTAATATTGCATCAAAAAGTGCAGAACATACTAAGAAAGCAAGAGCAGAATTGAGACCTCCAATTTGCCAGTCAGTTCCGATTCTAAGCGTTTGAAAAGATCTTCAGAATACATGGTGCGATATTCCTGCTGAATAAGAGCACGTTGTGTGACATCCCGATGGGCAAGGATATTGACAACCGCTGCAGTATCACATCCCAAACCTGAAATGTGAAATAGAGAACTTGTCACCTACCAAAGCTCTTTTATAAAGCTTCTTCCTGGAGTAATAGTAATATCCGATATCTCCTTTCAACTATTACTTTGAAACATAGAAACTATAAAAAGAGGAGAACTTAGTGCAGAGAGCCCAGCAAGCCCATTCCTAAAGGCTACTTGACTTTTATAGCCGTGGAAACAGGGTTACGCATTCTAAAACGCTACAGGCGTAGGCATTCATAAAAGTGCGGTTCAACTCCTCAATGTCAATTGCATAGCCACATTTTACACACAAATCATCCCGATACACGAACACAAAAACCAATAATATCCTCCAGAAAAAAAAAAAAAAAAACCAGCAGCAAAGATTTCTCCTCACAAATCCTCCAGTGGTAAACAGATATCAAGACACAGAGCGTACCCTCTCTCCACGATCAATCATAAGCACTACTAACCGCGAGACTGATGGAGGATCTGAGGTCCTATTAAGCTAAACAGCAGGCCAAAATGAAACTGCTATAAGCATCAGCGTGCCTAAAAGCTAAAATTTGACCCCACACAGCCAACAACATGAAAGAGTGAGTAAACCCAATTCCCAAAAGGACAAAACAATGAAAACATGCCACCCCGAAGAACTAACTCCTCGATCTTTCGTGAAATTGCAAAACAAACGACAACTCTCGTTCGGTAACTGCAAAAACAAACAAAGAGCAAAACTAAGCAGAAATTGTAAGTAAGACAAAAGGCTAACAACACTAATAGTGGCACCGGAATCACAACCCATTTCATTGCAAAGCCAAGTCAATCAATTTGAGAGAGAGAGAGAGAGAGAGAGAGAGAGAGAGAGAGGGGAAGTACCCTTGAAAGCACGGTAAAGTTGCATAGCATCGTCTCTTGGGGAGGTGAGAACCGGAGGGACGGTCAAAGTCGACATTTTTCCCTTCCCTCAATTGTCCTTCTCTTTTCCCTCTTCTTCCACAACCAAACTGAGTCTCACCCTGTCGTCTTCTTCTTCTTCTGCGTGAATCCCAGAAAAAACCACCCAACAGCAAATAGAATGGCAAGAAGGGGGAGGCGATTCGAAACTGGGCTTTTCTCTTCCCTTGGAAAGGAGGAAGCTTTTTTCGACACCTGTGGCCCATGCACAAACAGCGTTTAAAGCAACGTTGCTTTCCTCGAACGGTTACTTCTGACATTTTTGCGCATTTGAAAACTCTCACCGATCGTCCTTTCCAGCCTGTGGCCGACGAGAGGGAGACCCACTTGAACAACTCCTTTCTTTTTCAATCCCCCGTAAAAAAAAAAAAATCTCCTGAAAATAAAATGTCTGATTCACTCTTCCGCCATCTCAACGCGCTTGCTTCTCCCCCTCTTCTTTTTCTTCTTTCTGGTGGCGTGTATTGGGTGCATCCACACTGTCTTTTCATCAACTAACCCAATTAGGGAGAATTCTAAGGCGCACGGCCCTCATTTTTTCAAGTAAAAATATAAAATAAATATTAATTTACATAAAAATCTAAAATGCTCTCCCAATTCCAAAAAAAAAAAAATTATCAAAGGCATCCTCATTAGTTTTTTTTTATATTTTTTTTATTGCAATCGACGAGAGCCCGATGAACCTCGTTGGTCACCGGCGAGAGCCGCGGGTGACTGATATGAGCGGCCATCGGCTAAAAAGAAGGAAACAAAACAATAACAAAATGAAAAAAATGAAAAAAAAATGACAAAATTACTTTTAATCCGGCTTCTTTTTTAAAAAATAAAGATAATTCAGATCCCTATTTAAAAAAAAAAACATTCCAGATTTTTATTTGAATTTTTTTTTCACCCCTAATTAAAAACTACAGTTTTTGCCCTATTTCATTAGTGAATAGGCCTTTCAAGGACACCGTTAACGGGATCCGTCAATTAAAACCAAATGAATCCGATTCCTCCGTTCAAATTTCAAGATTAGTCTGGCCATCCACCTCATTTCTTGAAGTGGGTTTTCCTTAATATCATTCTTGGGTGTAATTAGCGATCATTATTTAATCCTGAAGTGCAGTGTGGGCTTCCACACGCATAACACGTGCAGGTTGTTGTGTCGACCCTCCCAGCTGCTTGAGTTGTTCTTTCACACGTGTCGCAGGTGCACGTCAACGGACTTATCACATGGACAGATAGATCGCCCGTTGACGTCTCCTACGTAAGACACTTATCCGAAAAGTAGGTTCGAAACAAGACATTCATCATGAACGACAAAACGAATTGTACAGGGAAAGTAACCTTTCGTATTTCTGTAGATCCAAGTTCATCATCAAATGTTTTGGCTTACAACAGACATCATACTTCGATCAGCGCTGTGCGGAGAACCTCAGCATCAGCAAAATGTCTTTACCATGTGAAAATAGAATGCTACAATTCTTGATCGTTGCCCTTTCGTCGCACTTGCTCCGGTCTGTCAATGCTTCTCAACGTGTTTACGTATGTGTAGCTAGAGAAGGAAACGAAAAGCTTCCGAAACCTACAATGCGAAGAAGCATATTTTATCCACTTGAAGAAAAGAAATCCTCCACCAAGATTTGCTCGAACTCAAGGGAAATTTGTAGAACACGGAGTAAAAGAGGAGAGGACAGAATCTTCAGAACAATTTTGAAATGTTGACACAGGGCAGGACGCATACCAAACCCATTGACTTGAGTGTTGCGACATAGCAATGAAGCTCCTCCGAGGATTCTCGTTCATTAGCAATGCACTGACCCAGTTGGGCTACGCGAGGCAAACAACATGGATATCCAAAATCAACAGGTCCACTGTACTTGCGTAGGATGTTGGTACTTACCTGCAAAACACAAAGCATATTGAGATAACATACAACATAGTAAATCATATCCAAGACAGAAATATAACAATCATTCAACATTTGGCAGCTGAATCATAATCTCGCAGACACAGGACTACCATTTGAATTGCTGAACAGAGAGAACAACTAGCAAATCCATAGTCAAAAATCTAAGAAGATGAATTCCAACGTTGAACTGTTTTATAACAATAGCATTCGGACCAATGCTGGTGATAGCGAGAAATAAAGGTAAGGCATAGCAAGGGAAAGAAAACATACAAGTTCCAGGCCTCGATATGTCTTCGTGCTGTCTCTTGAAGGAGCTTCCTGCTCACACCAGAATGCCATGAAAAGAAGAATAAGGATACTTATAAACAATTTAGGTACGCCACAGTAAAGAATTGCAGCTGGAACAGATCAATCCCCACATTAGCAGTGGACAAACCAATGTCAAGTGGCAAGGTGAGTGATAAGCCACAGACGATGCTTAATTCATAAATTACATTAAGAAAAGCACTGAGCGAGGGAGGTAGGGAGATTATACATTGCATTAGTACTATTAAATGTTGATCATATTAAAGTTACCTCACATGCATAAAGGACATCACTGGAAAATTTATAAGATGCAACCGATAGGGAAAGACAATAGATGAAACATATCACTAACCGAACCCCATAATGCACATCACGATGGTTGCAATGGCCCGAAACACCATAGTCATCAAAAGTGATAACCTGAGAAGCTCATTTGATGAGTATCATCCTATAAGGAAGGTCACTCTTATGTTACTAGAGCAACTAAAATTCTCAATTGACAGAGTGGATAAAGATGCTCAATGCACACCAACACGAATGAAGAAATTTCACGACTGCCAGCATTATTACCAAAGGCGAATAAGGAAACAGGGTAAAGAGCATCTAACTTCAGCGAGATCAATTAAAGTGACTTACTTTCAGTCAATATCTTACCACGTGAATGCCACAAGCAAGACTTCCTGTTCTATGATCTTGGATAATAAGTTATGATTCCATTTGTTGCCAAACCCAATCCTAGAGATTATGGATGAAGTTAAAGATGGGTCAGCTGACATTTCTAATAGCATGAGATAGACAATAATAGACTTCACTGATCAGGTAGTACCTGCAAATCTGGATGGTCCACGACTTTAACTTGTTGGAGTGGCACCTTCATATGAATTCCACATTAGACAGTCCAAATGACACAATGCATGGACAAGTTCTGAAAATCACCTTGAGAGTCACACAAGCTTGGTAAAGCTCTTCTTTTCTTATATTTCCTTTGCCATCAGCATCACCTTTAACGCAAATGAAACTAAGCAAGAGAAGCACATGCACAATACATCACAGAGTAAAGAATACAACTGTTCTAAGAAAATCTTTGGGAGAAAGGCACCATGAGACAACGTGCTTGAAACCTTTTACTTCCCAAACGCGATGAGATGACACAAACAACATTACTGAAACAATTAGCAAAACATTTGGAAGCTCACAGTGTGATGCATGAAATTCTGTTCCAATGACTTATTTTTTGCTAAGATCTCAAAAGCACATAAGCTTCAACTACAGCTCATGGTTTAGACCATTTCCGAACCTCCGTTTTTCTTATTTCGACAACAGTGAGAGCATCTGTGCTGGTCTGGCACACCATTATAATGCAAGAAATCAATAACAATCCCAATAAGAAGAATCCTAATGCAATAACAAGAAGAAGCCATCACATTACCAACTGACAGCATAAAATATGAAGTTATGTCCCCTTGAAGTGAGATAACTTATTGTTGGCGAGAAAACCTGCAATTGAATAATCCAGAAAATCTTCAATACTGTGTGAAAGAAAACGCATTTCATTATTTAACAGATAAAATAATGAGCACTTTGCCATTTAACATTTCGGATTGTGGACAACTATAGTGTAGTCTTGAGAAGGGAAGAAATAGACCTTGGTAGTAGTAATCTAATAAAAATAAAGCCCATGAATACCTTGAACCATAGATGGAAATTGCTAAAATACACGAGTAATTTTTCACAGCTAACAAAAGGCACTATTGTACGTCCTTTAAAACTAACGAAGTTTGTTGCTCAAGATACATGATAGGCACTATATACAATCTTGAACTCGGAGCCTCGGACATGGATGTATCCAGAACCAATAACAAGACAATATACGACAAAAGCAGCTTTGCTTTTCAGCCAACAAATGAAAACATTCAAAGGAAAATCTTACATGGACTCGTCGTCAGGGTGGGCTATTACCAGCAAGACATTGCTCTTGTTAGCATTTTCGCCTGATTATTACCACACAAAACGATTACAAACAAAGTAAACAAATGACTCAACAAGAAGACAAGTAATGAACTGGATCATCACCAACCACTAATCAGAAACGCAGTGTTTTCTGGGAAGTATGCTATCAAAGATGCAAACCATACAAGACTAGTGATGCAAAAGTCAAGAGCCACATGACGTCAGCTTGTGCCTGCCAAAAAAAGAAGAAGAAGTACATATGTCGTTAAAACAACCAGCAAAATCAAGCTGAAAGAGTCATCCATCACCAGTAATGAAAGAGAAGGGGCAAATTAAGAACCAACCGCAAAAACGAAAACACTGGGAACAGATAAAAATTCGATCTTCAACCAAGCAAACTAGTTCACATCAGGATGATCATTAGCGGATTAAAGCTGGCACCACTGGCACCTCAGAGATGGCAAATGGGTGGGCAGGATCAGGTTTGGCACGAGCGCAGATTTGTCTACGGCGACCGCATTCGACCAGTGACATGAAAACACGGGAAAAGAACTGAACCGATCCATCTAAGCTCGGAGAACATAACCGATTATGTAATCCAAAACCTAAAACGAACAAGAAATCAAGCATCAGTCCACATCAGCCCATCGCCGACCAGAGAAACAACACGAGTGTCGCCCCAGGGCGGGGCCGGCGATGCCAAATGAACGGCAACGGAAGAACGCTGAGTACCTTAGACTCAAGACAAATTGGACTCCCATCGAATTCACGATCTCGCCCACCTCTCTCTCGAGCGAACAGAGGAGGAACAGAACTCGGGTCGGGCATACAGTCAATTTGGGCCTATGGGTTCAATGAGACATGGGCTGGGCTTTTAATTCGATAAGTGATCACACCTTCCTCAACATTGCTCGTGACAAGTTAAAAATTGCCGAGCATGCTGACATTGCAACTAGGGGCGAGCAAAAAAACCACGATCCAACCAAATCGAACCGGATCGTATCCAACCAGATAATTTTGGATCGTAACCGGCGGGTGTGGTTCGGTTTCCTGTTCCAATTTTCCAAACCCAGTGGGTATCGGTTCGGTTCCCGGTTTCGGATGGGAATCATCCAACCGGCCCAACCGAACCGTTTTTTATGTAATATAAATAGGTCAATTATTTTAATGAAATAATCTCTTAAATACTTAATCCATCCGTCCTAAAAAAAGAGCCTAGACCCGCAAAATGAAAGAAGATCTTACCATAATCCAATTCTCTTCGCACTCAGTCGCTCTTGTTGTACAGTTCAATTGTACATTTTTTTCTTTTTCTAGTACAGTGGGTAAATTGTCACTTAGCCGATGCCCTAGGTTGTTGAGAATTCTGATTTACAAGGTAAAAAAAGGAAAGGAAAGTTCAAGTCTACTGTTATATAGCTTTATTGAGTCATATTTGTGGGATTAGTATTCAACTTAATTTTTTCATGGAACAAGTGAGTGATGTTAGGACTGTAATCAGGATCCAATCAAGAACTGGACCGGACCGGTGGTTCGGTTCTCGGGTGGATCCATGGAACAAACGGTTGGTTCACGATTCGCATTTTGCAGAACCGGTCCCTAACAGACGGTTCTCGATTCTAAGGTAAAACCATTCATCCTGTGAACCAATCACCCCTAATTGCAACAAATCTTTTGGGGGGGCTATTTTGGGGGTGGTGAAACTGATGGTATTTATTATAGTTCTCGTTTAGTATTTATAACAATAAAAAGGGTGTTTTAGTTTATGTAAAATGATTAATCCTTTCCTAGCCATCATGAGAAAGTAAGGCCATCAAATGGGTGAATCGGGGTCGGCTCGAAAATAGTCCAACCCATATCAATTCATTTAACCCGTTTTAACTCATTTTTCATAAAATGTGAATTTAATCACTTGACTCATATTCCATCCTACCCATATTATTAAAAACACGTTAATATTTAGTCCAAATTAGAAAAAAACCATAACCTCCAATTTAACCTACTTTTATATGTTACTCGGACAAAAACTTCACATCAATTTTTTTTTTCAAAAAAAGAGTAAATTAAATAATAAATAAAATAAAAGAACATAAAAAAAAACCTATAAATTGATGAAATACTTATAAAGAACTCTGCTGTCGATGGAGTATCGGACAAGTTTGTTTTCTGGTGATACAAGAGAACCACGAACAAGCTCTGCCTTCACAAAACACTAGGTTCGGTTTGAGTAGCTTCAAATGCTCGAACTCCAGAAAATCTGGAGCTACTCAATTTGTGCACCCAATCTTCAACCACTCCCAAGTCGCAACCTCTTATGATCATCAACATCAAAATGCTAATTTACCCAACTGGGTCCCTAAGGCACAAAGTCATCTACAAGTCAAAACAATGATAAATTGCTAGGAAACCCCACCGGACGCATAGAATTCAAAACCTTATGCGAGCCCTCATCCCTATTCGCTCTTGTGAGAATATCGTCGAGCAGGTCGTGGCTAATCAACGCAACCACCGTTCAAAATCAAGAATCGCACGACCAAAAAGAAACGGACACGGAAGACGAGCAAAGAAAGGGCTGCTTCAAAGCCAAAATGAAGTAGAAACTGGAGATCTCAAGATGGTTTCCAGAAGCCAATCAGATTGCATCAGAATCTACAGTGAAACAGAGATTGAAGCCCAGCCTCCTTCAAAGTGCTTCTACGCACATCCAAATACGCCCGAATCACAACAGTAATCCGGCATTCAATGGGCGTTGAGCATCGCAACTGAAAATGCCCAAATCAGCAAGAGAAACAAGCAAGTCCGAACGAGATGTACCTTCGAGCGACGATTGTTCGCCTGAAATAGGCAGCACTAATCATTTTTGTTGGCCTTTTTTTCTTTAGAACTCAAATCCACATTTTAAATGTAAGCTAATTCATTAATGATTCACTTCCATAAATATGACTCGTGCTATAAATTTTTGATCCATTTTGACGGTCCTCTGAAAAAGTTATCACCTGAAGTGAAGCGAGGCATTGCTAGAGAATTAAATATCTTATCCATAGAATCAAGTTGGACTTACCCACACTGAAAAAGTTTCACACATATTTCACCGAAGTCATTAACTTTTTCATGGACCAAAATAGTATAACGGGGAAAAAGCCGGCAACTTGATCTTAGTAATTCGCTAAAGGACGGCCTATACAAAGTTAAATAAGTTGTTAAATGCCTATGCAAGTTAGTAATGCTCCGCATGCATTTGTATTTGCTATTCTATCGTAGATAATAATCATAAAAATTCAGGCAGAGTGGTAATGTATGCACCAGTAACTATTCTTTCGATAAATAACTTCTATAATTGTGGTTGGTAAATGCTTAAATTAAGCATATAATTTGTCACTGATTTTGTATCAACACTAGGATAATTGCATATTGCACGCAGATCGGTCCCGGATACATTTTCGAACTTCTGTGCTACCATCACCATTGTCTAAGTTTCAATCAACCTTTTGAATCTGGAATGCGAGTTCCAACTTGTCCGGATGACTTTCGGCCCAAATGATGATTCTGCTTATCACCCCAGCATGAGCGTGGCAAGCCGTCTGCTGTAAATTCAAATGGTGTTTGGAAGCGAATTAATGGACTTACGTATTAGCCTCTAACGCATAAGACAGTGTGCAATCTACGGCCAAACACAGCAGCAATTCACATGTCTAGCAACGGGGATTTGATGACTCGAACCTGACTAAAACCTTCCTTTTTTTTCTTAGGTAAACCTAATTCTCAGCAGCCACTCGAGTACTCTGTATGAACACTTGCGTACAAGTTGAAAATGGAGAGATAGGATGCTATAGTGCTTAACTACTCATAAAGAAACATAATCACGAGAATGTCATGTCGCTAAGGTAACCAAAATCCAGCACCCAAATATTGTTTCAAGGATTAACCACCTCTCGGTATACTTCACTGGGCGTTTAAAGCAAGATCATGCCAAGAATCTCCATCCGCTTGTTTAGTCTCCTGATCTGGGTTATGCAGCAAACAGTCTATCACTAGCCAGTCAATTCATAAGAATATGCAGCAAGCAGTTATATCTAGTGTCATCATCCATGTCTTCTGATAAAGCATAACACTGGTCAAAGCACTAAATATGCCAAGACCACAAATGAGGAACATAAACCTATCTATCAAAAACCGGGCATGAGAGAATGTTTAGGAGAAACATACAAAGCAACTGCTTCTACATGTTCTTCTATCTATGCTTTAGCAAAGTTACCCTCAAACAATTCCCACACATCATGTACATGTTCATTTGTCTCTGCTTCAACCAACTAAAGATATCAAAATACTCACAGCAGCACCACCTTAACACTAGAGACATCGTTATGATTATTAGAATTGTGATCCTCAAAAGAACAAACAATTGGCCAAAAAGGCTTAAGGAATTTATTGCACAGTCCTCACATTAGACTAATTTATAAATGTTCATGTCAATTCGGTACAAAGGAAGAAATTCTCTAGCCTCAAACTTATTCACTCAATGGCCCAACAATGATGCGTCACTATCATCAACAAGAGTGGCAGTGGACTCACTTAATGTACAAGCAGAAGGATGAAAGAAGCTCTATCGGCAGAGTGCAATATGGGAGATAGAGAAACTCCAATAGCTAGCTTAATCAAAACTTAAGTGTCGTAATTCATTTTTTCCGATGTTGGTTGGTCTCTTCATCGAATAGAGAGCATGTAGCATCTAAACTAGAGTGTTGTTCTCTTGCGATGTTGGTTGGTCTCTTCATTGAATACAAAGCATGTGGCCTCTATAGGAACAATTACTAAGAAAGTAAAGACTTAACATCAGATCAAGCACCAGAGGATAAGAATACATGATGCATTTTGCAAAGATCACTACAAACAAGAGATTGAATACATACTCGAATCTTCAACATCTTCATTTCGAACAAGCAACACAGGCGGCAAGGGAACATCTGCAACAGCAACGCAATCATGTGGAGACCAATTCAGACATTGAATCCTTAACAAAGCAGCGTTACACGTTCATTTACCAAGTGGGTGCAAAGTGAGAGCAAAATCATGAAAGTGAAGGGAGAGGAAAGCAAAATACCATCATCAGGCAGAGTGTCTCTCATCCATTCGTCATCCACGATATCTATGAGTATACCCATGCTTAATTCTGCCATATTTTGCCCTTCAATTCCACTACTACCCTGCAAAAATGTACAAGCCCAACAATGGAGATGGTCAATTTCAGGTTTTTTTTCAGAGGTCTGAAGTCAATCCTCTCAAGGTTAATCATCACAAGTTCCACTTCTCCACTTCTCCATCTGTTTCATCGAGGCAGTTAGCAGAAATTTCACGCAAAAATAACAAAAACCCCCTTCCTGTTAAGTGAAACCCAGCGGGACAATACGTCGAACAGGTTAGATGCAAAGCCGAACAGAGAAGGAAGGGCCCGCAGCAGCGAACAGACATAAGTACCCTTTAAAGCAACAAGTCAAAATATCATTACGATTCAGTGCTATGAACCCAAGCAGCGAAGAATGTCTTACCCAGAAGTAGAAGATGAATGAACTCCAAGCGCACCCCTCGAACCCGAACTACGAGAAATTGAACCTTAGCTCCCTCGATCGAGCGAACAGATGAGGAACAAAACTGGGGAACACTGTGGATTTGGGCCTATGGGCTTACCAAATGAATGGGTACCACGTGGGCTGGGCTTTTTGATTTGATAAGCGATCAGATCTACTTTCTGAACATTTTGTTCATCGAAAGTCAAAATTGCCGAGTAAGCCGACATTGCATCCCATCCTATATATGGATCAATACTAAATGTGACAACATTTTTTTTCCGATTAGCCGAGTCAGGGAGGGAAAATACAATTACGAACGTAATGGACATAGTTTCTAATGATAAAAATAAAATGCAAATGTGATCGACGGTCGAGCGGCCATTAATGCTCAAAACTCGGTCTAAACTTGACCTGAAAATTTATCTCATTTGTATGTTAAGGGCAAACTTGGTGGACATATTAAGCTCAACTTCGATCTTGGTCTTCCCAATGATCACTTAAAATGGAGAGAGTATTTCCCTCTATCATCGTGCTTGGGAAGATCGAATAGAAGTGTTGGGGTGCATGGATTCTTATGGTAGTCTGCCTATGCGGGCAACCACACCCTACCGATTGCAGATAACAGTCAAGGTAGTGACTAGTAGTTATTTTTGAAATGTGAAGAAAATCACATCTTTTGGAAAGACGTAACCTTCTCTCCCCTTCAATCTATCATTCATTAAACAGAACACCAAAAAAAGAGAGAAACACAATGAACTTCACTTCGCTCTTCAAACGTGCGAGTGAAACAAAAACCTCTTGAATTGCAGATAAACAATCAAGGCAGTTACTAGTAGTTATTTTTGGAAATGTGAGAAAAATCACATCTTTTGGAAAGACTAACCTTCCCTCCCCTTCAATCTATCATTGTTTAAAACAGAACACCAAAAAACAGAGAAAACAATGACACTCCACTTCGCTCTTCAAACGTACGATTGAAACAAGAAAACTCCTTGAATTGCAAGGTGACATATAATCTGTGGCTATACGATATATGTCCCTCGAGTGATATACCACACGTAAACATCGGTGATTTCAAGTACCTTTTTGGGCTTGCGTTTTCCGCACGTTTTTGGTTAAAAACAAAGGAATTTAGGTATCCTTCATGGTGTAAGAGCCTTTTATTTGATTACCTGATTGTATATACTTTGTTTAAAACATGTTTATGGCATGTTTTAGGACAGGTTTGAAGTTCTTTTGTTTTTTTTTCAGATTAGGCACGCACATTCTTTGTTTGTTTTTGTCAGTATGTTATTCCGCCTATTTTTCGAAAAATAAAATGATTCAGTAAAATGAAATGTGAAATACCATAGTTGGAGGTCCACTCCAATCTAAAAAAAGTCTAGAGAAATGGTTGCGTCATTGAAGGGGCCCGGGGGAGGATGACATCGCACGCACTTCCACCAGTTGGTGGACGAGGCAAGGTTTCCTCATGGACTGCAGTGAAAAGTCCAATTTGTGAAAATTTCACTCAAGAAAATGGAGTTTTGACTATTATATTGGCCTTCTGGCCATATGAGTTGATAAGAGGTTTGACCTACCGCCATAGGCCACCAAAAGGAGGGCTACGCGCATCACAAACTATGTCTGGTGAACTGGCGTGGACGTAGGGCTATAACCCGGCGGCCATGTGGATTGCCTAACATGGCGTGCCACGTGGCGGCTGACATGGTAGCCCGACCCTACCCAAAATCCGACCTGAAGGGACCATACGAAGAGACTCTAGAAGCAGTGAGGCTGTGTAGTGCTCTGATTGGGGCTAGTTTTGGTACGATTTGATTGTACTCAAACATTTCTTACATTGTGGATATTTATTTTACCATATATGCATCTGGATTATAAATAACCTATTGTTTCTGTCATTGTTGCAAGAAGGAAAGGATGTGGATGATGTAAACCCTTTGAGACCAAACGAAGATGGAAGCAAGAGGAAATACCCATAGACTGAGAATGCTTTAAGCCCTTACCACTAAAATGATCAAACTGACATGATGTCGATATGACACAACAAATAATTTAGGAAGTCGTATGGGAGGTAAAGAAATGCCAAATGGACATGAGGGCACTGAGAAACCACTTCTCTCTATGATACGGCATGGGGTCATAGATTGCTTATGGATAGCAATCCCTGTTTATAAGAGGTTGGAATAGTTCCTAAGCCTAAATACATAAGCATGGGGATGCAAAGACATAACCTTTCTATGATCGATCTTAGTGACAAGTAGAATGTGTCATAGGTTAGAGCGAGGGTACCCTAGAGCAGGGATAGTATGGAATTAGTTCCTAGCTGGACACATAAGCATGGAATTGGCAAAGACATGACCTCTGTATGAATTGGTCTTAGTACAAGCAGAATGTGTTCTAGCATAGAGCAAAGGGTACCCTTGAGAGTATGTATATGGGCTTGTAATAATGATCTTCTGGTTATAACAACTTATTGCATCATCCTATTTTTAGCAAGTTATTACATATTCATTTTGTACTTTCTTCCTTTTAGGTTTTAGAGGTGAATATTTACATGATGTTGTACTGGGAATATGTATT
>JAGVVM010005493.1:0-16772 GCA_019149425.1 Psidium friedrichsthalianum | reverse complement strand
CCTTGCACTAGGATCCCATTCTTTTTATACATGCAACCTCTACAAGAGCCTTCTTCCACCTCTTCAACTCATCAGGGCCAACATTCTTCTTGTCCGTAGGTATCGCTTTCCGTACAAATTGTCTTGAGCTTAACATGACCTTTCCGTGGGTTCAACATAAATATGTTGGCTTTCCACATATATGAGTTCAATTTTTTCGTAGTATAATTTCATTTCACTAAACATTGTAGTTTCAATACATCATAACAGGGAATTCAGCAAAATCTTTTAAGCGCCCATTTTTTGGATACATGCATCGCGATGCACGTTCTGATGTTAATTATGCACTTTTTTTTAGAAAAAAAATTTCTGATCATGTCTTTTTCTAATTTTAAATTGCAATATTCCTATTGAGTCGACTACTTACACGAGATTGTTAGCGTACAAATTTTGTGATTACCGTGGGAGGGGAAAACATACATAAAAACTTGCGATTTCCTACATATTATTGTGATAACAATGAGCAACTAGAAAAATTGTTACGTAAAATATATGATCAAGTAAAAAGTTGGGACACCTTTCGTCCAATTATCCATAAAAAGTTTGAAAAGAAATTTACTCTTGCCTTGAAGTTCCCGTCCATGCCTGCTGCCAATCTCTTGAAGTGCTTTTTCCCATTGCTGCACTCGAGAGGAGTCATACTTTCCCCTGCGCTTCAAACCAAACGAAGAAAAAAAAATTCTCCTTGTGCTTGCGTAAGGCTTTCTTGTACCGATTGGTCTTGGAGCTTCACATCGTCAGGCGTCACGTCATAAAAAATGGGGATGATTTCTTTGTTCCCATTTGGTTTTGAATGGCATTCTACCATGCATTCTACCTCACGGAGACACCAACGCTGTCAGCGGAAGGGAGTTAGAAGTGTTGAGAGAAGATGGGTATGTAGATCCGAGAATTCTTTACTGCCTTCAAAACTTCATTGATTTTTCCACCATCTCGATTTCTTCATTGTCAAGGAAAACGCGGATTCCTGCATCTACCATTCTGCGGTAGAGGATATTAGTGATGTTTTGGCGCGTGTCGCTTCCCCTGAAAACTCAGAAACACATCGTACTCTTCTCCGGAAGCATCATCCATTCTCGAGGTAGACTCCGTGCCCTCTGTAAGGCCTCATTCTCTTCTCTAGTGCATCGTCCGCTCTCGATGTCGACTCCGAGTCCCTCTCCTCTTCGATTTCATGAGTTGTCTCGAGCCCTGCCAAAAATTAGAACTTCTAACCAGATGAGACTTAAAAATAAGAATACAAATCGAACGAACGGGCTGAATTGCATCAACATGTACAGGAGCAAAGTTTCTTTGTTTGGCGCGTTATCTGTCGACAAGAGCTCGAACAGAAGTTGAATCAGACACTTACAGTCCTTCCTACAATCAAAGCGAGGTGGTGATTAGAGCCTGAGTTCCGTTGAATTCCATCTTTGGGCCGATCCTCTCAGCTGTATTCACCCACAGAAAAGAAGCGTTCTGTAGAAGGTGCTAATTGGGAGGGTTCATGGATGAAGATCGACTATAACTTCTCAAGGTGAAGAGAAGAGGAAGGCTAGTTTCTGCGAAAGAGAGAGGACCGACGGTATAATTCCTTTTGCCTTTAAAGAAAATCCACCACTTTCCGTCCTCCTCTTTTGAAAACCCCAAGAGATGGTTTCATAAATCAAAAGTAGAATGAAAAGTAAAAGCAATGTCCATTTTATTTGGTCTACAGCATGGATACCCCCCATCATAATTGCGCGAGGCAGTGCAAACGCTCAAGAAATTTGAGCAAAGCAAAGATTACTTATCAGTGAGAGAAGAGAGAGAGATGACTTATGGATGTCTCATTTATCAAACACGCAAAACATCTGTGCCCAACCCCGAATTCGTGTCATCATAATTTGAGCAGGAAATTTATCAATCATGTTGCTGGGATAATTTTGAGCGGGAAATGTACGAATCACATGATGCTTAATTGTTGGGATAACTATCTAAAAAATCATGAAATCTTTTAATAATTTGCTAATTTAATCTTAAAATTTTCAACTATATCAATTTAGTCTTTTTTTTTTTAAGTTTAACACTTTATTCCTAAACCTATTATTTGGATAATTAGTCAAAAGAACTACATTATCAAATTGACAAAAGATTTATGCGTTAAATGACAAATCTTCAAAAGATTTATGATTAGATTGTCACAGTCGGAAGCTTTAGGATCAAATTAAAAATTCATCTAAAAATTTTAGAATTAAATCGATATAATCGAAAGATTTATTATTAAATTGATCACCATGGAGCATGTTTGCGCTTGATTGCCTCTTAAAGAGAAGGATGGAGCTGGACATCAAAAAGCTGTTTATTATTATTATTATAAATATACTACAACCCAGAAAATTAAGCCAACTATCAGTCAAATCTCTTTTGGCTCTCTCTCTATCTTTACAAACTTTGAGACCTTCGACCTGGAATTTTTATGTGACATTTTAAGCCTTTTGCTCTTTAAAAAAAAAAAGGATGGAACCTTTTTCACGTGCATCCGTTGAATATAGACATGTTTGAAACTGTGCACCTTATCTTCTCTAATTGTACGCGTGTCACGCAGGGACGTCTTTTGCACAACCCCCTTTGGCCCAACATTAGGCGACTTAAGATGTCGTTGAAGTCGTCAAGGATGCAAACCCCTTGCCTAGTCTTCTCCAAAGTTCGTATGACGTCATTGCTTACATCACCAGGAGAAAGTTGAGTCACGTCCTGACATGGATGGTGACACTTGCTAGGTGTCTTGACATGAAAAGGCATGGAAGAGATAGAGAAAAATGCATTTGCATACAAGACAAATAACGTCTATGATTTCAGAGTAAAATCCAAAAATCGAATCGGTCGAAACATATTTCAGAATTCAGAGTGCATATGTAGGTATGAGATAGATATAGATATATATATTTTTTAAGTTTCGACATGTAGGTTTCATGAGATGAAATTTGAAACCTGAATTCTGAAATGTGATACATGTCTTTATTTTTCTTATTCTATATCTTAATGCAATTCTGTGATAAACAATTAAATGGGAAGAATCAACTTTAGATGGAAAGTTAATCAATGAAAATTAGCTCATACTTTAAAAAAGGAAAATTTCCTAATAAAGGCTCGAAGTGCCTTTATTTTTTCAAATAAGAGCTTGAAACGAGACTTATTTCAAATAAAGGCCTAAAGTGCGCTATTTATTTAAAATAAGATCTTGATCAAGGGCATTTTAATCCTTTCATTTTTTTAACTTTTTTTTCCTTTTCTCTTTCTTTTTTTTTTCCTTTTGTTTTTGCCCTAACTCCTCAATGGTGAACAGTCTCGATGGTCAACCATTGTCGGGGGCTAGGCTAGGCCACCGACGAGGGCAACGGCCTTGTCTAGACGAGCCGAGGGAGGCTGTTACCCTCGTCGATCATGTCTGGCGAGGACTGCTCTCGCCTCACCTAGGCAGGCCGATGAGGGCCACCCTCAACTCATCCGAGCGAGGCCACCTTAAGAGAAGCCAAATCAGATCTCAAATTCGTCTTTGCTTGCCCAAGTAAGGCCGACAAGGGCCTCACTTAGGTGAGTCGAGTGCTGGCCTCGACGGCCTCACTCGAGTGAGGCCGCTGTCACTTTTACCGGTTGTTAGCTGTCGAGATCGGTCACTAGTGAGGCGTTAGGGCAAAAACAAAAAAGAAAAAAGAAAAAAGAAAAAAAAAGCGAAAAAAAGAAAGAGAAAATGGAAAAAGTAAAAAAAAAAAAGACTCAAGTGCCATTAATTATGCTCTTTTTTGAAATAAGGAGAGCACTTTAGGTTTTTATTTAAAATAAAGTGCATTTCGAATTTTTATTTAAGAAAATAAAACTACTTCGAGCTCTTAAACGAAAATTTTCCTTTTTTTTGTGGTCAAAGAAATTTTCCCTTTAAAAAATACAGATCAAACGTTTTTGACATGTCCGGTTTTCACATGCATCGTGGGATAGAGACATAGACTATCTTCTCACTATTTCTCCATTTCCGATTTTCTATTTTTCAAGAAATATAATTATCATATCAGTGCCAATCATCCTAGTTTTCTGTTTTTGCGGTAATTGTGTTTGAAACGAATTTAAAAATTCCAACCCGATAGTACGTGAAAGGGTGATTTATTATTTCAGAATTGTCAGAAAACTATTTTCCATTCTGTAGAACCTAGAAAGCAAAGCTAATTATCAGGCAATCTATTTGATCTCGCTTCACCAATATAAAAGACCTTTTGACCCAAATGTGGGAGCAGTGTTGAAGTCTGACCAAGCTCCGTGGGAAGTACAACCACTTAGGGTGGGTTTGGTTCAACATTTCAAATGGGCTTTGGTGAAATGCAAATGTCCTTAGCCTAAAGGGCTTTGGGAAAATATTAATTGCGTTTGGAAAAAACTGATTTCAAAATGGGCTTTGGATTAAATATTATTTGATAAAAATAACTTTGCAAATTGATTTTGGTAATTTTTACCATTGTGGGGTTAGTTTTGGGAAAAAAAAAATTTCTTTCAGCATTCGGCCAAATGATGAAAGCCCAATGCTGGTAGGGACCAGCATTGGCCTTTCAGCATTCCCAAGGCCAGCATTTGGCCAAATGTTGGCCTAAAGCTGAACCGTGGTTCAGCATTTTCCCAAGGGGCTTTGAGGGCTGAAAGCCCCTTGGGAATGCTGAACCAAATCCACCCTTTTTCGAGAGGCCTGATGATCCATGGGCTTATTTGAAAATTTATGGATAGCCCATTGCAGAGGCGGATCTAATTGTGTTGCGGATTAGATTAGATAGCCAAGGCCCAAAGACTAAATGTTCTGCCCTCAAATTGGATAGCTAGTCCCTGTCAACCCCTTTGGGATTTACCCTATTTAGATGCTCCCTTTGTGAGCTCTCATGTTTGAGAACTTTGAATTTACTGAAGTCGAAGTTTCGACGAAAAAAAAATGAGATTCGTTCTTTTTTCAACCAAAAAAAAATCAAGATTCGTTGAAGCCCAACAGAGGGCTAGGGAAAAAGAGAGAGAGAGGAACTCAAACTAGAATAGGATTTGGATCCACCTTCCCCTCAAAATTTCCCCAAATTTTCATCTTCATCGTTCTGCAAGAATAGGGCCAAGATTTTGGGGGAGTGAAAGGAGGAAGAAGAACGTGTCCTTAGATTGTTGTTCATGGCAAAAGTGAAAGAAAGAGGAAGAATTGAAAGCAAAGAAGGAAATAAGCATAAAACATACACATATATGACGGTGACTTGGAAAAAGAAAGTGGCATGAAATTTCCACATTGGACCGTTAACAGTGATTTTAGATGGGAAGTTTTTTTTTTTTTTGGTCAGAACAAGCATGCTTGCATTAAATGAAGGTCCTAGAAGGACATGTGACAACGTTAGCGTCTAAACAAAGTAAATCCCAAAGGGGCTGGGGGGCTTAGAAAGCCAGTTAGGGGAAAGAGACCCGTTTTTGTGGGCCTTAGCGATCCAGTCTGCACATCTATTCGTCTCGCGGGCCTCGTAGACGACCCGAGTATCCTTCAGTTGGGCCATCAGTTCGCAGCAGTCTTCCAGGACATTCCTCATGGGCCAAGGGCTTTGATCCACTTCGTGCAGGCCTTCCACTACAGTGCGGCAGTCAGAGGCAAGTACACAGGGGATCCAGCGAACTCTATCTTTAGAACTGTGAATTACTTTTACTTTCTTGTCTCCCGAAGCTTCTCCAATTCGTCGCAAACCCTCGCGCAAGGCTAGGGCTTCTGCTGTGGCTGCGGATTCGGCTCTGATCGACACAGCGAATCCATCGACCAAGATTCCGTTGCTGTCCCTGAGGATGCCGGCGATCGAAGCTTCTGATTCTCCCCCCGACCAAGACGCGTCGACGTTGAGCTTCCGCCAGCCACGGTCTGGAGGTATCCATCCTTCTACTGCTGAAGTTTCGATTTTTCTGGACACTTGTAACCTCTGTTGACCCGAGAGCTCGTCTATGTACATGGCTGAGGCGTTCGATAAGGTGACCATACCTGTTGACCTTGGAAGATGGCTGAATTCCGGGACTTCCAGATCTGCCAGAGGAGACTTGCGAGCAGTTCTTTTTGCTTCGCCCAGGAGCTGTCGGTAAACATCTCAGAGATCCACTTGTCAATTCTCGTAATGTTCCATGGATGTATTTCAATGTTGACTCTTTGGTCTTCCCAGATGGTTTTTGTCCAGCAGCACTGCGTGAAGAGGTGTTCGGTCGTCTCCGGGGCTTTCCTGCAAAGAGGACAAAGAGGGTCAGGTAAAACCTTTCTCTTGTAGAGGTTTTCTGCCGTTGGGAGGGCGTTTTGACACACGTTCCATAGGAAAAGACGAATCTTGGGGGGGTTTTTTAGCTTCCAGATAGAGCCCCAGAGAGTTTGGGGAGGCTGATACGATGATGATGCTTGGTTTGTTTGCTGTTTCCCTGACGTGGTAGTAATAGAGTTATATCCACTCTTCACTGTGTATGTGCCATTCTTGCTTGCTGTCCACACCAATCTGTCCTTTTTAGGGTAAGAACACAAGGGGATAGATAAGATTTCCTTCACCGAACTTAGATCAAATAGCGAGTTCAGTTTCGGGATGTCCCATTCCCTTGTATCCTGATCGATCAGGTCTGCCACCAGTAGAGGGTCCTCTCGGTCTGCTGGGTTACTAGGTAGGGCAGTAGACAACCACCTGTCTTCATAAACTCTGATGTTTTCCCCGTCCCCAACTACCCATTTAGCATTCTGGCTCACAGCATCTCTCCCAACAAGTAGGCTTTGCCAACCCCAAGAAGGCCTTGAGCCTTTTTTGGCCTTCCATAGGTCTTCATTTGGGAAGTATAATCCTTTCAAGACTTGACTCCAGAGGGTTGAAGGTGATTGGGCTAGTCTCCAGGCTTGTTTACCTAGCATAGCCTTGTTAAAGGCGATGAGGTCTTTAAAGCCAAGGCCTCCTCTGTCCTTTCTGGTTTTTAGAACTTCCCATCTTTTCCAGTGTAAACCAGCTTGGAGTTGCTTCGTTTCCACCAAAAGGAAGCAATCTTTCTTTCTATAGCTCTGCATATGGAGATAGGGATCTTGAAAATGGACATAGCATACTGAGGTAAAGCTTGAATTACTGTTTTAATAAGTATTTCTTTGCCAGCTCTAGACAACATCTTTTCTTTCCATCCAGCCATTTTCCTGTCAATTCTCGCTAGAATCCAGGCGAACATATCCTTTTTTGACTTGCCCCAATCCGATGGAATGCCCAAATACTGCCCTGTCTTCTCGATAATTGGCACTCTCAGCTCATTGGCCATATTGAACTTTAGAGCTTGAGGGCAGCCACTGCTGAAATAGACCCCTGATTTATTCAGATTAGTGGCTTGACCCGAGGCAAAACAGTACTGATTTAACAGATTTGCCAAGTTTTGGCACTCCAACACTGTTCCATCCAAGAAAAATACGGCGTTATCAGCAAATAGAAGGTGGGAAAGAGTAGGGCAAAATCTGTTCAATTTGATCCCTTTGAGGCTCCCGTCATCCACAGCTTGTTTTAGCAGAAAGGATAGGACATTTGAAAGGATAATGAATAGGTATGGGGAGGGGGTCCCCTTGCCTAATTCCTCGGGTTGGCTGAAAGTAGGGGAGGGGTTTGCCATTAACTTTGATGCTGAAAGACACAGTAGAAAGACACTGTTTAACTAACATCACCCATTTCTCATTAAACCCCATCTTAGACATACAAGCACACAGAAAATCCCATTCCACTCGGTCGTAAGCCTTTTGCATGTCTAATTTCAGCAAAGCCTGGAATTTGCTTTTCCTCTTTCTCACTCTCAGTTGATGGATGACCTCCTGCACTATAAATACATTATCCTGTATTTGTCTACCTCCCACAAAGGCACTTTGCTCTGCTGCAATGAGATCGGGAAGCCACGGCTTAAGTCTATTAGCCATAACCTTAGTGATAATTTTATAGCTGAAATTGCACAGGCTAATAGGTCTGAATTGAGAGATGCTTTCTGGGTTTGTGACTTTGGGAATGAGAGTTATGAGTGTCTTATTGATAGAGGGATCAAAAGTACCTGTCTCAAAAAAGTTAGAGACTAACAGAAACACATCCTGCTGAATATATTCCCAGTGGTGGTGGTAGAAAAGGCCGTTAAATCCGTCCGGTCCCGGTGCTTTTGTCGCCCCTAGCTGAAAAACCGCTGCTTTAACCTCTTCCAAAGTGATGGGGGCAAGTAAGGAATCATTCATCTCATCTCCTACTATAGTTGGACAGACATTGAGGATTGGCTGGAAATCTCTTTGGCCCACTGTGTCATATAGAGATTGATAGAATTCTTTAATGTGGAGTTTCAGCTGTGTCGGCTCACGGCACCAAACCTGGTCATCAATTTTCAGCATAGAAATTCTATTTCTCGCCCTCCTTTGAATCGTAGTAGCATGAAAGAACTTCGTATTCTTGTCACCCCATTTCAGCCATTCAATTCTAGCCCTCATCCCCCAATACATCTCCTCCTGTTTCCACAGATCCTTGATCTGTTTTGTAATGTTTTGTGCTGTCCTGCTGTTGTTGCTGTCTCTCTGCTGTTTGAGATTGCTGTGAGTCTCTTTTTAAGGTCTTCAATCTGTTTAGAAGCATTAGAGAAGCTCCTTTTACTCCATTTAACTAAAACCTCTGCCACTTTCTGAATTTTGTTCACAAATCCAGTTTGCCTGCTCGCTTGGTCTTCCCAGGATCTCCCAATAATCTCTCTACATTCTGGATGATCGAGCCAAAACGCTTCGAATTTAAACTCTTTTTTCCTTTTGGACCATGAGGGGGAGGTCGAGAGTAGGATTGGGCTGTGGTCCGAGCCAATAGCCGGTAGAGCATACGTTTCCGCATTCAAGAATAGGACCCTCCACTCGAAGTTGCATAAAACTCTGTCAAGTCTTTTTTTAACCAATGCATCACCATCCCTGTTGTTTGACCAGGTGAAAGCGCAGCCCTTGCTCTCAACATCCATAAGAGCGCAATCTGCTAAAACCTCGCGAAAAGCCGCCATTCTAAAGTATTCCTCCTCTCGTTTCCTACCTTTTCCCAGTGAAATAAGATCTCATTGAAGTCCCCGACACAAATCCAGGGCATGTTGTTGATAGTAGAAAGAAAGCATAGCCTCTGCCAAAGCTGTAATCTTTCCTGAAAGTTTGTCGACGCATGCAGGAGAGTGATTCTCATTCTCACCCCGCTCTTTAGATCTAGGCAGGTCAGATCGATAAGGTTCTCCAAACATTCCCCTACCTCAATTGTGACTTCTTGGTTCCACATGACCGCTAAACCCCCAGCCAGACCGTTGGGTTCGCAAGAACTGAGTTTTGGAAGCGTAGTCTACTCTTAACTCTATCCACCATCGCTTCTTTATTTTTTGTTTCCATCAAGAAGAGCAGGCTAGGTCTCTCTTTGGCCACTAAGGCCCGCAGATGCTGGAACGTCAGGGGAGAGCCTAAGCCCTGACAGTTCCAGCTAATCAGCTTCATATATCCCCCGGTGGCTTATTAGGGCTAGCCACCAAAGCCCGAACTTTGGGTCTTCCTCAACTGAAATGGGAGCATCCAGTAGTTGGTTTTCATCCAAGTATCTTAAGGCAGCCCCCTTGAAGCTTTGAGGGTTGCTGCGACGGATTTTTTTTCAAAGCTGGTACTTCTGTCTTCTTTTTAATCTTCTTAGAGATGCTTGTCGTGTTCTTTAGGCATGTCTCTGGCCATGGGGAGTCTGATAGGAGCAGAACTTTCCCCTGGCTTCTCTTCCTCATTGGGGTCGTCTCCATTTCCATTTTCTCCTTACCCTTTTTCTGTGGCGCCTCAGTCACTTCGATAATCTCCAACTCCATAGGTTTGGGGGGCTGTTGATGCTCTGATACATTGGGGGTCGAGAGTTTCTCAGTGATTTCCTGGATTGGAGTTTCCGGGATAGTTTCGTCAAAGTCAGGTTCAGGGAGTTCTTTCTCATAGAATAGCTTCCGAAAAGGGCTGGCCTCCCGCGCTTCTGCTCTCAGCCATGCGCCGAAGTTACAGTCTCTTATGTCTTCATTTTCTATTCCTTTTCTGGGTTCTTGGTTACAGTTGGTCATGAAGTGTCCTATCCTCCTGCAAGAGTAACAAAAGCGGGGTAGGCGCTCGTATTTGAAGTCTATCCATAGCTGTTCGCCTTGCAAATTCACCACTAACCCCGGTAAGAGGGGATTTGAGAGGTCTACTGCCACTCTAATCTTGCCCATCGTGCAGGGACTTCCTTCCTTGGCTTCCATCTTCACCTCAAGTACCTCTCCAATATGTGAACCCAATCTACGTAGCATGCTGTCATTTATCATCAAGAGGGGTAGGCCGATCACATGCACCCAGAAAGCACAGTGAGAGAAATTATGACAGTGAATGGGGATCTTTGGGTTGAGCTGTTGAAGGATGAGGAGATTGCTTGAGAAAGACCAAGGGCTAGCATTTAGCACCCTTTGCATAACCTCCTCTGATTTGAAAGTGAAAGAGAACAAACCCGACGAGACAACATCACCTACTACCTCTTCTGTCCTCCACGCTTTCTTCATGGTATTAAGGAAGGCTTGTAGATTGACATTCGGGTTAGAATACATCATACCCAGCAAAGTAAGGTTACACAGGTTTCTTTTCTCCATAGGCATTTTATCAAACACCTCATCTGCGTGGTCTTCCTTTAGTAGATTACCCAGTTTTCTGCATAGAGATGCTAACTTTTGCTCTTTGCCTGACTCCCTATACATGTTTACGGAGAAAGGGATGCTCCAATGAAACAGGATCTGCAAGAAGGGATACCCAGAGAAAGGGCCGCGAGACAAGACCGGGGGGAGGCTTTGCTTGAGGGTCTGAGGCCGCCTACCCTATACCCCCAAGATCGCCATGGGAAGACGGGAGAGCTGATACGAGCAATGGCTGGATGGAGGTGGGGCAGAGGCGAAGGGGCAGCAAGGTGCACCCGATGGAAGAGGGTAGAGGAGAGGTGGGGCGAAGGGAAGGGAGGGAGGGAGAGAGAAGAGAGAGGGATCAGAGGGGAGCAATGATGGGACAGGGATGGGAGTGTCAAAGGGGAGAAAGGGGAAGGTAATTAGGGTTTAAGGGTCACTACCTCCATAGGTAGGGCAAACTCTTGAGAGGGAAGAGGGAAAACTCTCACCTGGGAGAGAGCTACTATTTTTATATGGGAAGTTAAAAGGGATCAAATATGAGCACGGAGTGAAAGCCGATGATTTTTTAAGAGACCAAAAAAATGTTTAGATCGCAGTTGGGACATATGCCCTAAAGTTGGTGTTTTTTTTTAAGAGAATTAGATCATATAAAATGCCATATAAGTTGGCCTCACTACTGAATGTTGTAAACACGTATGCAATTCTTACTCCAAGTGGGAATTCTCAAGTTGGTCGGATTTGCAAAAATTCTCACGGAGAACTAAAAACTACAGACAATGAAACTACATTTGCAACTGCAAATGAATTGGGACCAAGGACCATTATTTGAAATGTGGTGACCTTTTTTTGACTTGGTGCCTCATCCAGAGCAGAACTTTTACGACTGTAGTTTGCATGTGTATGAAATATGTTTGATGTGCAGCGCACTAATTAATGCGATTCGACGATTTTACTCCTTTGCTCGAGCCCTTAAGGATAAATAATAAACTTAAGCTAATGTCGGATATTTCCTTGAGATATTATTTTAATAATATGAAAGTTTCTCTTGACCATATTTATCCGTTCATGGTGTTTGAGACGAACAAGCTCTAGAAAGCTGCTTAGTTTCCATAAATGGTAGTTCAATGACTTGCTAGTGTTAGGAATCGCACACCAATTCCAGAAAAATAACCCAAGCAAACAATCCACAGTAGCAGATATATCAATAAAAGAACAAAATCAGAAGAACACACCAGAGAATTTGTTATCGAAGTTCACCCAAACTTGGGCTACGTCTCCGCGCAGAGGCACTCTGCGAATCCACTAGTCTTCAAGAAAAGTAGGAATACAATTCACGATCTTCTCACAAGATCAGGGCACAAAGAGATTGAGAACACTCAAAGCCGTCACGACCTCTCTTTTTCTTTTTCTCTCTATTCGCTAACTTTACGCTTCTCTTTTCTGCTCTCGTGACGGCTGCAACCTTTTACATCACTAATATAAGAGGTGTATCTTTTAACCTAGAAGCAAAAAAAAAAGGAGAAAAGACAAAAAAAGCCCTTATATAAATATTTTGGCTTCACACGCTAACAATCTCCCACTTGAAGACAAATATATCTGATGCACCAAGCAGCTTTGCATCCATCCTCTTCAAAAAAAAACTAGTAACTGAAAAATTGTGCCTCTGCGTTACTCCTCTTCAATTAACATGGAGTAATACCAATAGTAGTAGTACAGAAAGTATGCTTCTCTCTGTCTACTACCTTGGTAAACATGTCAGCTGGATTTTTTGAGCTATCAATCTTTTGTAGCTTTAACTCATTGTCTTTCAATGCTGACCTGATGAAATGATAACGCTTCTTGATATGTCTAGTTCTTGAGTGATAAGCTGCATTCTTTGCTAAGTGCACTGCACTTTGACTATCACTCCACAATGTGCTCACTGGCTGCTTTCGATGTAACTCCTCCATGTAATCTTGTAACCACATGATTTCCTTGGAGGCTTCCGTGATCGCCACGTACTCTGCTTCTATCGTCGATAAAGCCACTATTTTCTGTAGTTGAGATACCTAACTCACTGCTGTACCTGCAATTGTGAAGACATATCCAGTGGTACTCTTACCACTATCTCGATCACCCGAGTGATCTGCATCAACATAACCCTGCAATTCAAGAGATGTACCTCCGTAACAAAGAGAGTAATTTGATGTACCTGCTAGATATCTCAATATCCATTTTACTGCATTCCAATGCTCCTTACCCCCGGGTTCTGCAAATATCGACTCACAACTCCCACTGCTTGTGCAATGTCTGGTCTCGTGCTCACCATGGCATACATCAAACTTCCCACTGCCGATGCGTATGGAACTACCGCCATCTCATCTTTTGAAATCTGAGTACTCGGACACATATCCTTGGAAAGTTTGAAGTGACTCGCTAGAGGAGTCGCAACCGGTTTTGCCTTTTCCATGTTAAATCTCTTTAACACCTTATCACATAGTCTTCCTGCGACAACCATAATTTCTTATTTTTTCTGTCCCTGATGATTTCATGCCTAAAATATTCTTGGCCTCTCCCAAGTCTTTCATAGCAAACTGTGATGCTAACATCTTCTTCACTTCTGCGATTCTCTTCATATTAGAACTAGCCACTAGCATGTCATCAACATATAAAGAGAGATACACAATATCACCATTGCTATACTTGCGAAAATAAACACAATGATCAGCCTCACAGTGTGCAAAACCTTTTTTTCATAAAACCATCAAACTTTAGATACCATTGCCGTGGAGCTTGTTTCAAGCCATACAAGCTTTCTTCAAGCGACACACCATGTGTTCTTTATCTTTGACCTCAAAACCTCTAGGTTGCGCCATGTATAACTCTTCATCTAGATCACCATGCAAAAACGCCGTTTTACATCTAACTGCTCGAGATAAAGATCCTCCACTGCAACTATACTCAGCAAAACTCTGATTGATGTCATTTTCACTACTGGTGAAAATATCTCGGAGTAGTCAATCCCTTCTTTTGAGAAAAGCCCTTTACTACAAGCCTCGCCTTGTATCTGATACTACCGTCAGCTTCATTTTTGATCCTATACACCCACTTATTTAACAAAGCCTTTTTATCAGCGGGCAATACGGTCAACTCCCAAGTTTTGTTCTGAAGTAACGAGCTCATCTCGTCTTTCATAGCACGCTCCCACTGCATGTGAGATGTGTCTTTCTTTGCCTCATCATAAGTTTCCGGCTCTCCCGAATCTGTATATAAGACATGACTTAGAACAATATTAGCTGATGGATCAAAAATACCTTTGGCTTTCTCACACGTGTAGATCTCCTCAAAACAGATACTTCAGGGTCATTAGTCTATTCTGGATCACTGTCTTCCTCTTGAACTGTCTGCTCATTAATAGTGTGCTCCTCTTGAACCTTCTCTTCATGTACTCTCTGATCTGGTAAAACATCTTCACAGGAGTCGTGTCCAGCTCAACATATTCTGGCTCTATTGCGGTCTCATGCTCTATCTGACGATCTTTGTACATCTTTTCTTCATGGAACACCATATTGCGACTGCGAATGACTTTGTTATTCTCATAATCCCAAAGCCTATATCCATATTCATCACCGCCATATCCAATAAAGACGCACTTCTGGGACTTAGCATCAAGCTTCTTCCTGTCCTCTCTATCAATCAAAGCATATGCAATACAACCAAAAACTTTTAGATATGAATAATTGACTTTTGTACCTGACCACTGCTCTTGCGGTATTCCTCCATTTAGCGCACTAGATGGACTCCTATTAATTAAATATACAGCTGCATCAACTGTAGCAGCCCATAAGTGAAGTGGGAGACCTGCCTGTAGTCTCATGCATCTTGCACGCTCCAAAATAGTCCGGTTCATCCTCTCAGCTACACCGTTCTCTTGAGGAGTTCTAGGAACCGTCTTCAACCGTGTATGCCTTCCCGACTTAAGTATTCTGCAAATTCTTTACTCGTGTATTCACCGCCATTGTCAGACTTTAGAGTTTTAATCTGATAACCCGTCTCTTTTTCTATCATGGTCTTCCATATTTTGAACACCCCGAATACTTCTGATTTTCTCTGAGAGCATAGACCCAAGTCTTTCTCGTCGCATCATCAATGAAATGACCAAAATATCTCTTACCACCATAAGAGAGCTCCTGAGCTGGTCCCCACACGTCAGTATGAACCAACTCTAGCTTTTGCCCTTATGTTCTGTCGCCCATTTAATTTGAAAAACTAACCGCCTTTGTTTTCCATAAATGCAACTCTCACAGAAATTCTAGCTCAACCTTTTTGCAAACCTGGAAGCATTGGTCTTGAGTGAATGCTTTACACCCTTGTCACCAAGAGTCCCAAACTAACGGGAGTTAATGTATCTAAGATGTAGATAAATTATGCTCTGTAGCCACTGTAGTTGCAATATCGTGATATTGTCATTCCCTGGGGATGTAAAGTGTTTTACCTGTACGCTTTCCCTTTGAGTCTTAATATTCTTGCTTCATTCGGAGGTTATCTTCACTCTCCGCAAACGATAAATTTAGTCAGTGTTACAATGTTCTTTGATCAGTTTGCGTAGTTTGAGATCAGATTTTTTTTCAAACTCAGGATATGGTTCTAGATTTCAAGCAAAATTAGTGCCCTTCCACTTGAGATATTTATCAATCCGGGCTTGTTTCTACCCCCCCTCAATCGGACACATTATTGGGGCGTTTTATCCTACGAAGCATTTTGCCCATAAAGGTTACTATCGGAGAATCAGCAGCAATATATCTCTTTGCGATTTCTTGGTACAATGAAAAGAAGCACCAGAGTCAGAAACCATCTTTCTGTTGTTCTAAGTTCAAACCATGCTGACTATACACAATTGGTGTCTCTAGCAAAGTATTTATCGACAGTAACAATATTAGCTCCTTGATGGCTTATGTCTCGCTTGTGCTTTCTTTTTGTATGGCTTCAACACTAAATCTGACGGTGTCCCATGGTGACAGAACTTTAGACACTGCATCTTTTACAACCTCTTTGTCTGTCCCATCCATTTGTAATGTGATTCCTGCCACTGCCCGTTAAATTTTTCCTCTGCTTTTATCTGCTCCGTCACGGTCTCCACTGCTAATGCCTGTTGAAGATATAGATGCTGAAATCTATGCCCAACTGAGACTTGCCGTTTGCTGTTCTTCTTCATTCCATGTGATGTCTGCTCCAGGATCATCGTAGAGTTAAATCATTCCGTTCATGTTGTGCTTGAATTCCCTTGCGACGCCGGCCTTGTTGTGTAGGTTTCTGGAAGGGACATAAGAATAGTAAAGCTGCACAGTTTCACTAGTCCAGATTATGCCTTATGGATTCCAACGTAACTGTTTTTGGTGACCTGAATTAAAATTGTATATGCTTTGCACAGAGCCTCTGTTCAGATACTTTCTATTAACTAATTTTGAAGCTAAAAACATATTTGAATTTGATTTTTTTTCCCTCCCTTTCTATTCATGGACGGTTTCTTATCGATTATCATTAAAATTATTCTCTACTTGATTCTTTGCTAGTACTCTTTAAGATGTTTCGCGATCGTCTCTACCCTGTGTCTTTTCGCAAGCCAATGACGAGTAATCGCACATAAGTTGCCTGTGTCAGATGTGCAAGAATTTTCCATCCCGTGTTGCTTGTGTAGATCCACTTTTACCGCGATTTTGTTAGGTTTCCAACCGTCTCTTTTTTTTTAAGGTGGTGCATAGAGATCTTTCTGATAAAGATCAGTCCTCCCTATTTGGCCACCGTTCACACCGTATCGAAATCCTTGTCCATCGAATTTACGATTATGATTTTATCTTGTATGCCATACGTTTGTATCTTTTTCAAATCAAACGGTTCGCACCGAAAAACCTCATGATAGTTTTCGATTAAACCAACCTATGATCCTAGATACACGTTGTTTAGGAATCGCACACTCAATTCCAGAAAAAATAACCCAAGCAAAATCAATCCACCGTAGCAGATAATCAATAAAAGAACAAATAGTACGATACACACCAGAGAATTTGTTATCGATATATCTTCAT
>JAGVVM010005492.1:0-24166 GCA_019149425.1 Psidium friedrichsthalianum | reverse complement strand
TAGGGCTCCTCCCTAATGTTTTGAATGATTTCAATACGCTCTCAATGTTGACTCCGGCCACATCATCCCTTGGAAATCCATCACGTGACCCGTCACCAGCAATAACTTGAGGGCAAAGTCGTCCTTCCACAGCGAGAATTACACTTTGTCCTTTACATTGGTTACATAATTATCTCTTCATGTTACGAAGTTTTGTCAATATGCCCTCTAATAATTTGAAAGTCATTTAATCATCTCATTATAGTAATTTTAAAATGAAAAAAATTAATTACAACTAGGAGATTGCAAGAAAACTTACAAAAAGGGAATTGAACTATATGATTCAAACATATGTGCCATAGTTCATTATGCCGACAAGGTGCAAGTATGCATAGTACCTGCAGCATTTGGTTTAATTGCAATTTAGGAAAAACTACATTTGTAAAGAACTTTAGCTACATTTTTCCAAATGTAAAAAAAAAAAAATTTTGAAGCTCAGCAACCAACATCATGATGGTGCCAGATTTGGCTCGTCGACGATTAGATCTAACCTCACTACCGTCACGCATCGGTGAGGATAAATCTGAGATCTCAAAAGTTCAGCAAGGGCAAAGTCGAAAGAAGATAAAAAATGCATTAGCATTCTGGAAATGCTCGGAGCTCAAAATTGGGCAGTACTTGCATTGGGCTAAGGGGGGCTTTGAAGAACTTTGGAAATGCAAATTATGCAATGCATCTTCCAAAATTTCTCCAAAAAAAAAAAAGTTTGCCAATCACCTTGGCATTTTCCCTTCCTTGGGTTGTATCTGAATCATTGATGGTCGATACCACCGCCGTCAAGTACGGTCGCTGTCAATCGGCATCGGCCATCACCATCGACTCCTTGGATGATGCTTTCAAATTGAATTGCCATTTCGTTTGGCCGAGTCCAGCAAAAAATTGTGATACACATTGATTCCCCCGGCCTCTCATCTATTCCTTAGATGATGCTTTTAAATTGATTTACGAATAATCTTAATGTCGCTTTCTAAGTGCAATCGAAATATAACATATATAGATGATTGCTCCTTTGGGTAGAAGAGGGGTAAGAGGAGCTTTCGACGTAACAGAGAAGGGGTCTATTTGAAAAAGATTCACATGGTGCTTGGTCGCGAGAAATATATATACCCTTTTTTTTCTTCCATTTTTCATCAATTATAATTAGCATTTTCATTTTAGTAAGGCTTGAGATAAAGTTAGAAAGATCCGGGGTCATTTTGCGGAATATCGGGGCAATCAAGTCAGCACCACCCCAATTACGTGAGAGCACGTAACCGACTTTCCAACGAGAATGGGGCCAGTGTCTAGAGGTGTGCATTGGTCCCGATTGCACTTGAATTTCGAACAGGACTGAATCAACCGATTTTGGGTGGCTCCCGAGGGGAATCGATTCGGCTATCGGTTATTAGGGGAGGAAAAGGGCCGACCAGACCGAACCGACGCAACCGGTCAAGAGTATATTATTATGTTTTATTTTCCATTCAATAAGACCGATTAGACGTGGGAGCCCTATATCTCTTTTATTGGTAACTTCCTCGTAACTAGAAAAACTTTCAATACATCCTAAAACTTTTAAGGAAGAAAATAAAATACTTTCTTTTTTTCATTAAAAAAAAAAGATAACCCCGCGTGTTCTCAAAACAGCTAAAAAGAATTAGGTCCGATTCCCAGTTCCACAGACACTCGAGGGTCGCCCCCTGTCCGATCCAGTTTTCGGTTGAAGGGGGCGGCGGCGGAATAGTAATTTCGCCGGGAGCGAAAACAAAAAAAGAGGGCACATGTCCTCTTTGTGTTGCTGATCTGTTGCTATCCCGATGTTCCATTTGGTGACCACATTGGCGTGCTGTATTCTGGGTATTGGGGTCCTGCGCCGGTTGGAATCTCTGCTGTTTTGTGCACTCTTCTTGTGTAGCTGTTCCTTTGCTCCAGTGCTGGTTTCTGCTTTGTTGTCCGTCGTTTGGTTGTTGTTTTGGCCGCTGCGTCGGCCTTTATTTGGCCCGTGTGCCACCCAGATTGTGGGTTCGTTCTGTTCTTCCTTTCTGACTCGTGTTTTTGGCTCTACACCCTTGCACCCTCGGGGACATCCTTTGTAACCTTGGTACGATGTTTGTGTATGGCCCTCCTGTATTTGCGCTGTGATTACTTATATTACCAAAAAAAAAAAAAAAAAAGAGGGCACATGTGATGATTCGTTGTTTTTGTCTCGCGGAAATGCTCCAAGGAGGCTCCGCGTGATTTGGGTCCCTAAGCCTTTTTACAAGTAGGTGCGGTGGGCCCCCGTGCTTCCTCAAGGGACATATAAAGCCTTATCCATATCTGAGCCCTACCCCTTATCCTCATTATGTTAAAGCATCGATTAAGGTAATGATGGAACATAAGACAATCGCTAATTAATAAATGCTTCTCCTTTTTTTCCCTTGTCTTTTCTGGGTGAGATTTTTTTTTTGAACATTCACTTTAATCTGTAGTATCGTGTTTCGAAAATCCGTTTTTTTTTTTAGGGAATAGAATTCCATTTAAACCAAAGGCTTTTTGTATTTTTCCAAATGCAAGGCCGAACCAAACGTATCCTGAGAGGTGGGATGAGGCTCTCGCTCGGCAGAGACATGGATTTCGGGGACATTTCATTAATTACGAAAGACGAGCGAGGGTAAAGTTGGAATGGAAAAAAAAATTGTATTTGGGCCTTCGGACCTGCTTTGGGTCGGACGCTTTTAAACATGCCAAATTACATTTTTCCTACAGGATAGATTCGACGAGGCCGCCAGTTTACAAAACCAGATGCTGCGCCAGCATCTGGTTTTGGGGTTCCTCACTCTATAGCAAAGCCGCCAGGATGAGTCAGATCCAACGGGTTACGATTCCGACACGGCAGCCCATGATCCGCGTGTCAAGATCTTATTCAAAGATGGAAACCAAGGCCTAGGAGGAGGTTGCAGCAGAGGATCGCAGCCCGATGGGTCCCGAGAGAGAGCTTGTTAATGATGTTTTACTGTGCTAATTAATCAAACAAAAATAATTCATACTTAAAACACACACATATATTTCCAATTTCATTAAAACAATTGATATATCTCTTACAAAAGAATTCCGGGAAATTTGTAATTTATTTTAATAACTATATGTACCGAATAAAGTACAGAGTGAGTACCCCGATGGAATTATTGCTTATCCCAAGGAGGGGCAGAATGGTAATTTCGGGAAAAGTCTGGACGCTCCGGGGCTTATAAGGCAGTTAGGATTGGGTTACTCGCTCGTTCGCTCTGATTCTGAGTCAGCGTCAGCGAGAAGTGGCGGTTCTGTGTACCGGGAAAAGCGACTTGGTGTAATTATCGAGAAGACCCGTGTAATTATCGAGAAGACCCACTTCCGCTTTTGCCTCTTGTTCCGAATTATTTTCTCGGGAAAGGGAATAGGAAAAGATAAAGGAGCTGGTCATCGTTCGAGGGGTTGGAGGGATCGCGGGGGCGTGTCGGATGAAAAGCATCGTCTTCCGAGGCGGAGAAGGAGAAGGAGGAGAAGAAGAAAGCAGACGGCCATGAGTAATAAGTCGCCGTTCAGGGATTCTCTCAAAGCTCTCGAAGCTGATATTCAGCACGCTAACACTCTGTAAGACTCTCTCTCTCTCTCTCTCTCTCTCTCTCTCTCTCTCTCTCGATGTTTTCTAGTTTTATTTCATCCGGATTGCCCAGAGTAAAGGGTTGTGCGAAATCAGTGGTTGTCCGAGTTCAGCCGTTTCCCTTTTGTCGCTGGCGTTGGTTCTTGTGGGTCTGTCGCTGTGTTTCTTGAATGTGGGCTTTAGCTCTTTCAGGTGCTTGTCCTTGGTGGTGGTGTCGCACAAATCGTTGTGCATTCTCAGGAGGTGGTCCCATCCACCCTTTGTCAGAATTGAGTTTAATTTTCAACCATTTCTTCGTATATTGGGAGCAAAGCTGTTGTTAGAACTTCTGAGGGGCCTTGTCCAATCACGTCGCCTTTCATTTAGCTATTGCTGCTGCTAGGAAGGAAGGAAGGAGCTGAAATCGGCTAAGTAGAGTGGGTATGCTGTATCATGGGCTCTTGGATAACATTTCCTTGTTGAAATTTTTGTGAAGGATCTGAAATGATTTGCCTTTGGAATTTTGTCTCCCGTCAAGCTGTTACAAGTCAAGGGTTACTAGATTGGTGTGTGGAGCTTCTCTCCTTTGATGTTAGTATTAGGATACAGGTTACCATCTGACGGTATGAACATTTGGGCATTTTGGCTTTTCACTGCTGGTTGGACTGCCCTCTTATACTTGTTTGGTACTTAATCTTCGAGTGCATCTATATCTACGACCAGGGTCTCCTTGTGTTTTTGTTGCATTGCTGGGTTTCTTATCAGTCACTGTTTCTGAAAACATAGATTTTGGTGATGGGTTGGCAGAGTTTTACATGTATATTTTCCCAGTGCGTTTTTTGACGATTTTGTTGCCTGCGTGTTGACTCTTTCCCATTTTCTCAGGGCCTTGGACTATCCGAGGGAAAATGGAGCGTACCTTCAGATGAGATTATCTTTCAGTCCAGTTGCCCACTTGTTTCTTTTTCTTGTCCAGTGGACTGACTGTCACCTGGCTGGTGCATTTGGGCTGCTTAGAATTCTTATTTACATGGTACATGTCTTTCCATCCTCGGTTGGTCCGGTTCTTTCTTGTTCGTGTGTAAAACTGTGTCTGCACTGGTTTGCATTATCTTATTGGATGGATGAAGTTACCAATGTTTCATGTGCAGAATGACTTATCTTGAGTCTGTGGATTGATGCAGAACTATGCAGATGGCAAGACCACTATGTCTGTTTATGAGAGGAAAGCAAGCATTAGAGACTTTTATGGTGCGCACGTATACTTAGAATTGGATTATTCTTTACCCTGCTTACACACTCAGAATTTATATCCCTTTCCTGATAAAAACATCGCTGGGTTGTCTATTTTTGCTTTTGACAAGCAGCAATTATATTTCCTTCTCTGGTGCAACTTCAAAGAGGCATCACAGATTTGGAAGAGAGGAAGCAGAGAGAAGTTTGTTCTGACCGGTATAGGAAAAAGGAAGAGTCCCTTTTGGGGAAGTTCTCTGAACTTGACTTAGAAAGAGAAGAGGAGTGCGGGATTTGCTTGGAGACAACCAGCAGGGTTATCTTGCCTAACTGCTGTCATTCTTTGTGTCTAAGGTGCTACCAGAATTGGTAATGTTCTGCTTCCTGGATCATTTACACGCGACTCATTCTTGAGCTAGAGATGCTAGTTGATTCGCACATAATTCTTGCACAGCATTGTTGCTATCTTAAATTACATGACGCGTTGAAATGGTTTCTTAGGTTCCGTGGATGGTTTAAGCTGTCTGGTTCTGTTTTCATCTTCGCCAATTACTTCATACCTTCACTCTTCTGCATTTGTCCAGAAAATGATGATGTGTTTGTGTGTTTTTTGATCAGGCACGCACGATCTCAGTCATGTCCATTCTGTAGGGATAGTCTCAAAAGAACCAAACCTGAAGACCTCTGGATTTACACAGAACAGCGAGATATCGTTGATTTGCCCACCATTCAGAAGGAGAATGCCAAGAGGCTGTTCATGTACATTGATAAGTTGCCTCTGGTCGTTCCAGACACTGTTTTCGTTCCCCGCGATACCCATTGTACGTGAGTCAATTGTCCACTGTACAGGCTTTCGATGTACAGAGCTACCCGATATTTAAGGAAAATCTTTCAAAGTGCTGAAGTTAATCTGTTTTGACTTCAATGGGTGTTGACTCTTGCAACCCCTGGAGTCTTCTGAAGCATTGCACCTTGTTCTGCCTCCCAGGTTATTTCATTTACCTTTTTTTGGCTTCTTTTCCATGGGATCTATCATGTCCATATTGGAAAACATGGTATTCTTGACGTTCACAGAAGTTGAATGGGTATTGAGCTCATTACAGAAATGTTCCTTTCTATCGTAATTGGCTAAGGGTGGGCACCTGACAGATACGCCTCTTGGCATAAATCTATTGTTTAGAAAGAAGATTGGTATGATGTCGGCCTCTTAAGATAAGGTTGATTGTTCGGGTGAAAGAAAGAGATCATTTCCAAGCTAGTGGTATCTTGGAAAGAACATGATACAGCAAAGGTCAAAGGATTTGAGAACGCTCGACGCCAAAACGTGTCTTTTTCCTCCTCTTTGATCATTACATAAACAATTCGGCATAAAATAACATGTGACCAATCAAACGTGATTGGAAATGTCCAAGTCGACACATGAACATAGCCTAGTTGCACGAAATAACAAATCATTTGGTGGTGCAAATGGGTCTTGATGCAATAATCTGCTAGGACTGATCTTGTAGACGCGCGTAATCGGCGTAGAAGCGAGGACGGCTTTCCTCGGCGTGACCGGTGTAAGCATAGCCACCGTGGCTGGAGATGTCAAGACCCGCCATTTCTTCATCGACTGAGATCCTCAGGATGTCGAGCTTGTAAAGGGCATAGAAGAGAGGCCCCATGGTGGCACTCACCCAGCCCACAATCACCAGAACCTCGATCACCTGGGCTCCAAGCAAGGCCCATCCCCGCCCATGAAAAGCCCGCACGGCCGCGACACCCCGCTCTCTCCAGAATCGTAGGCTTGGATCACGAATTCCTCCTTCGCGAACAGGCCCGTGAATATCAACCCCCACGCGCCACATCCCCCGTGCAACTGGGTCGCCTCCAGTGGGTCGTCGAACTTTAACTTCAGCGCCGCTATGTTGAGCCCAATCAGAACCCAAGCGGAGACAAAACCGCAGATGATGGCGGCCCACGGCTCAACCACGGAGCAACCGGACGTAATCGCGACGAACCCGCCGAGCAGGCCATTGCACACGTCCAGCGCATCCCAGTGGCCCACTAGCAGGCGCCGACCGAATAGGGTCACTAGCCCCGCAGTGGACCCTGCCAGCGTGGTCGTGACCGCCGTACGGCCGATGGCTGTCCAATTACCTTGGTCAGAAGTGGTGGGGTACGACACGAGGATCTTATCAAAAGAGCCCGGGTTGAACCCGAACCAGCCGAACCACAACAGGAACGTCCCGAGCACTACGAGCGTCGCATTGTGTCCACGCATCGGCACAGGCTTACCGAACGCGTCGAACCTGCCGGCCCGTGGGCCTTCAATCAGTGCGCCCCAGAGACCAGCAATCCCTCCAACCAAATGCACCACGCCGCTCCCTGCAAAATCTATAGCCCCCGACCCGAAGAGCAAGTCGCTCGAACTCGGGCTGAGCCACCCGCTCGACGACCAGACCCAATGGGCCACGATTGGGTACACAAACCCGGTGAGGAAGAAGGAGAAGATGAGGTAGGCGCTGAATTGGGTTCGCTCGGCTATGGAGCCGCTAGTGATCCCAGCAACCGCAATAGCAAATGCCCATTGGTACAGGAAGAAGCTGTAGTCGTAAGTGCTGCTCGGGATGTCCTTGAGAGCGAAGAAGTAGGTGCCTATGAAGGGGTTGGAGTTGGAGCCTTCCCCGAACGCGAAGGCGAAGCCGAAGAGGTAATAGGAGATGCTGCCGACCACGGCGTCGACGACGTTGGTGAGCATGATGTTCATGGCGTTCTTGGCGCGGACCGAACCGGCGCAGAGCATGGCGAAGCCGAGCTGCATCACGAAGACCAGGTAGGCCGAGAAGAGGAGGTAGATGGTGTTGATCGAATCGGCGACGCTTGCTTCCCACGAGACCTCCATGGTTGTTCGGCCGCGAGAGAGATAGAGAGGAGGAAGGAGGAAGGCGAAATGGAATGATTGATTGGTGCTCAAGAGAGTCGAAAGATAAAGTCCATTATTTTGTTATTTCTTGGAAGAGATCCATTAGTGCGTTGAATGGTAGTTGTGTTTTAGCGACCAAGCTCGCATGTGTAGAGACTAGAGAGGTGTTGTTGTTACTGGTGGTGTCGACTACTAGTGCATTCTTCTTGAATTGACTCGAGCGATATGTGAAACGAAAATTTTAAAATTTGTTATGAAGGAGCAATTGAATTTTAAAACTTACAAAAGTACAATTAAGTCCTAAAATTTATTAAATTGGTGCAATCGAGTTCTTCTGTTAACCATCCCATTTCGCTAAAGAAAAATGCTTATGTGGATTTTTTTTTATAATTATTTTTTATATCACACAAGAAGTTGACGTGACCAAAACGATGTCATTTTGGTTCAAATCTAATTTTTCAATATAAATTTTCTTAAATTATATTTAATATTTAGTAAAAAAAATGAAGATGAAGATGAGGGCTGAACGCTTGTAGACCTTGCCATTGTTGTCCCATTGCCATGAAGGGCCGGTGACATTGGGGAATGTTCGGGAGGGTGCTAAGGTCTGATGACCCTTGCCGACTGTGGGCGTTAGGCCCTTGCCCAGATCTGGTCGAGGGTCGAGGGCCACCAACGGCAGGGTTTGGTAGCCCTCAACAAGAACCGGCAAATTTGGGTGAAGCCTTGCAAGCCCTTGCTTGCGATGGGCGAGGGCTGCAATTGTGCAACCCTCACCTGCATCTTTCCTTTTTTTCTCCTTTTTTTTTTGTGTGTGTGCTTATTTTGCATGTAATTTACATAAAAATTTCTATTAAAAATTCAAATTTTGCTCAAAACGACGTCATTTTAGCATTAAGTTTTATATATTTGCCACGTTAGCGCCGCATAGGACATAAAAAGAGATTAAAAAAATCGCATCGGCATTTTTGTTAGACAGATTGGATGGAGTCAACGGAAAGATTCGATTGCATCAATTTAACAAATTTTAGAACTTCTAAAATATAAATTGATTGATCTTGTGGATTATGAACAATAAAAAAAAATAGAAGATTTCCAAAGGACACCTTATATAATCATCAATTCCTATAATTAGTGAAATACTAAAAGCATTACGATGCAGATCGACGACCCCGATGGCTTGTGTGGGGAACAATTTACTCGACATGCGTATCGCAAATGAATCCGAATCCGGCCAGTAGAATCTTCTGAACCGATACAAAATCTGGATCTGGGCTAATTCTTTTTTTTTTTTTTTTTATCAAAGCTCCAACAAGTTGACTCGCCATTTGCATACTATGCCAGGGCGTAATCCCACGTGGTAATTATTACTAATTAAGGTCAATAAAGAGTGGCTCCTCTCTGACCATAACTCAGTTCTGTTGCGTTCGCGCTGGAGTGAGTTGGAGCAAACGAGTCTTAAGTAAGGTCAATAAAGAATATGGCTCCACTCGGACCATGACTCATTTCTATTGCGTTTACGTAGGCAGTCCGCTCTGAGGGTGCTACCACAAGCGTTACCTCCTCTCGGACAATGACTCAGTTCTCGAAAAAGAAAAATAATAACGCTTGGGATTATAGAAGGTGTCATTTGGAAATCTTCTCTTTTTTATTGTTCATAATCGACAAAATCAATCAATTTTTTTTTTGGTTATTTATATAAGTGTTTCTAAGCTTGATTGCGGCAAATCGATGGTGGGTAGGTTCGTGTGTCGTGTGCCTACTTGGGCTTTTTCAATTGAGCAAGACGAACCATTATTTTGCTGAAATAATTAGAAAGAACACGTAGGCTTTATACTCCAACAAAAGTAAAAAAAAAAAATGTTTATTTCTAGATAACAATGCAAATAAAAGCTAGCCCTTTCTTTATAATCCGAAACGATGCCCTCATTCTCAATTATAAGCTAAAACGAAGGGTAATTAGTAAACGAACAATAGTGTAAAACAGGAGCGTGCATTTATTTGGAGAAAGCTTCCCTCTAGCCAAAATGGAACTAAGACTCTGTTTGTTTCGTAAAAAATGAACGACTTTAAAAATATTTTCCTAATGATCACTTATATTGCTTAAAAAATAATTGAATGAAAAGTAAAACAATTGTTTACGTAAATGTTTACAAATTAATTGCTAGCGACAATGTAAAATTTTACATTGGATAATTATTTCAAGTAGTATAAGCGATTATACTAAGTGTCATTCTTAAAAAAAAGTAGAATAATGCTCTATTTAAATCTAACCAAAAAATAAAAAAACCGGCACACAAGTGACTACTACAGTACAAGGAGAAAATCACCAAACGGTCCTAAACTTATTAAACTAATATCAATTCAGTTCCTAAACATTTGATTTTGCTAATTTAGTACTTTATTTTTGTGTGACATTCTAATGTAGTCTTTTTCAGATAATTTTTTGAGAAAATCGCCGATGAGGCGGTACAGTTATCACCTGCTGTCATATGTGGCACACCACGATGTTATTGATTTCTAGCAAAACTTGACAGAAAGGATCATATTGGAACTTCATGCAAAAATTTAGGATTTAGTAGGCAAAATTCAAAAGTTTAGTACTAAATTAGCATCTGTAAAATATCAATTTTGGACTTATAAATGAATTTTCACTATTTATTGACTAAAGAAAAAATATGGAATAACTCCAAACCTGAAGTGTTTTCATTTAAAGTTTGCCAGCTTCATGAAGTTTTGACATAATTAACATCGAAATACAAGCACGTGTGTGTGTGTGTGTGTATATATATATATATATATATATATATATATATATATATATATATATATATATTGTTCCTTAATGCAATCTCAGCGGATCTCCCAGCTGGATTAGGGTAATAAACAACCTGATTAAATGGTCTTCCTGCTTCACTTAAGAGTGCATATACAAAAATCAGTGTGGGGTAGATGTGGTATGGATGCACCAGTTGGGGATAATAATTATACATATATTAACATGAATAACATATACTATATTTTAATTCTTATGCACATATGTTAATGTCTCTTCAGCAATATATACATGTGACAGGATGAAAAAATTTATATTCCATGAAGAAATATGTGCCATGATAAAACCTTTTATGGGAATAGATGTTTTAAAACAATTATATAGCTACACAGGTTCTATTTTGAAACAGATGTTTTAAAAATAAGCCTGGATTTTTCCTGAAAATAAGACTTTCCTACATCTAAGTTGTAAAAAGAGAAGGAAAAATTAGAGAGAAAAATTAATCTTAATAAGTGTTTTGTGCATCTAAGTTATGAAAAAAAAAAAAAGTTAATGCCATAAAACATCCCAAATAGGTACACCTACACCATGTTTTCCCAACATTAATTCTCATATCATAAAAAAATCTAGAGTTTTTCCTTGCTCAAGAAGTAGTTTTGGAGTCATTGGAAGAAGTAAAAAAAAAAACAATTATTAGAAGCAGAAGTAGAAGAATCAACTTCTTGCCAGAAGTTGATTTCCAGAATAGAAGTGTTGCTATATTTGCCATCAACGATTCTTTTCTCAGGTTGATTTTGATTTATCATGCAATACATCAATAGTCATCCATCCCCTTGAAGGAAATTAACAAAGAAATAGCTAAACGCCGGTTCATCTCCTTGGAAGCAGAGTAATTGATGTTTCAGCAATCTCGCTTGTTCTTCCAACATTGATCATTTTCATATAGTTCAAAGACTAGATTGAACTTAAACCAAAAATTTAGGAACTAAGTTGAACAAATTTAAAGTTCATGGACAACATTACATATTGGAATAAAGTTCAAGGACCACACCAAACAAATTAAAGATTCAAAAATCACATTGCATATTGGACCAAAGTTCAGGGATCATTTGTGTTATTTTTCTATTAGTCTATTCATGAGAAGCTCACAACTTATTTGTCTATGAAAATTCTTATAACTGTTGGGAGAAGCCCAACATGTTTGAGATTTGATTTGAAAGATCCCAATAATTGGTCATCAAGAATATCAAAGAGGAGGGAGTCTTATTATGGTAGGACGCTTAAAAGGAATAATACTATGATTGAATCAATTTTGATGATTGTCTAAATTAGAGGAATTCCAATCAATCAAGGAGATTATGAAATCAATTAGGGAGGATTCTAATTTGGTTGTAGGTTTACCATTATAAACAGAGCTGTTGGGTGGAGGATTCTGTGTACACCAAAAATTATTATTGTAAACACAAGAGATTTTGAGAGTTAATCAAGTGACGGTGTATTTTATGACAAGAGACTCCATTAGAGTATCCATTATAATCCTTTGATCATAGTGGAGCAATTTCTGGATCAGCGTCCCGTGGTTTTTTCCACATCAGGTTTTCCATATGAAGAACTTATGGTGTATTGTTCTTCTTGTTTCTTGTTACCGTGTTATTTACGTTTATTCTCCAAAAAGAATATACGGCCACATATTACGCGAATCTGATTGTTAGAATTCTACTGCGAGTGGCTGTGATCTGACTTAATTTACAACAACAACTAAAAGCTTCATCGTCATGGCTATACAACCAACAAATACAGTGACAGGGTGACCATGGTAATTCCGTAAACTCGAACAAATTAGTAAGCATGTTCGTTGATCAAAGGAGCAGGACGCATTGCTGGCAAGAAACAACCAAGGATAGAGCAAGATTCAAGGGACACATTGCTCTTGGTGTAAACGTCCGAGTGGGGGGTGAAGGGCGCTTTCATGGCGTGGACGGTGACATAGACTTGAGGGTCGCAGCCGAGCAAGCGGGCGGCGAACTCGATGGCCAAGATGTCGTCACCGACGCCCCGTGTCGGGATGAGAATGAGCTCCGGTTTCTTCATTGGCGACGGTTAGTGAGGACTCTCGAGCTTCGTCTTGTTTAACTAGTAGTGTTTGCCGCTAGTCTTGTTTCGTTTCCATGGCAGCCCCATCTTTAAATTCCCTCTGAATGGTCCCATTTTTGTTTGGCAAAATTTGCCAGTCTTTCTTCACGTGGCTACCCAGACATTTTCTCGATGACGTTGAGGTTGGATCTAGCGGTACTTCTTGCCCGGCGTCCAATCATTTGGGTCTGTTGAGTCAACCCCATTCTTCTCACGTGATGCAATGAGCCTGTGCACGTCGTGAAGGCACGGGGGCACGACGAACGAGAAATGTTGAAGTTATTGCTTGGGTAAGATCCCCGGAAAAATGATACTGGAGTAATTTTACTTTTAAACATATGAGCATTGACCATAGATACCGAGTGCTAGTAAGGAGTGATCGGTTTCAGAGTGGACGATTCTCACTCTGAAATCGGATGTCCACTAAGAGCTGATTTCACGAAAGATGAATCGAAACTATCTAATGATTCCATGGATCCATAGAACTAGTCCTACTGAGCAGGGAAAATAAAACCCACCGAAATAAAACTACATCGAGTCAATTGGAGTAGATTAATTGGGCCAACTCATGTGAATTCCAAGCATAAAATATGGGCACTAGCCACTAAATCAGCATACTCAAACACAACATAAGGTCCAATTTCGATTAGACTTAGGCTGCGTTTGGGAACGACTTTGCAAGTAGATCAATCTAATATAGTCCACAGAGTTTTCAAATCTTTAACCACCTTGAAAACAAGATAAGCAAGAACGAAGATTAACGACTTTCAATCTTTCAACAAAATTAGTTTAATAAAAGAGAATAAAGCTCATAATTCCACATTGTGAACTTTTGAAATATGAAATTTTAAAGTTTCGACAACACAAGTATGGAATCTTTGCTTTTACTCGAAGGATTTGGAAAGTGATAGTAGGAGAAAAAGTGAGGGTTGATTTTTTCAGAAGATAAATTGCACCTTAATGGTTCTTTTCTCGGGTTGATTACGATGTACCATCCAACACATCACGTTCACGAGTCGTCCATCCGCTTAGAAGGAATTTAGTAAAGGAACAGCTAAATGCAAGTTCATCTACCTAGAAGCAGAGGGACTGATGTATTATGAGTCTCGTTTGAATCCGATCAAATGAAACAAAGCTCACCAGATCATTAGTCTAGTCATGAGAAGCTCCTAACTTCTATGTCTAAGAAAATTTCCATCGCTCACCACCCGCCCGACTCGAATGGTAATTTCATAAACTTCAGACAAATCAGTAAGCATGTTCGTTGAACAAAGAAGCACGACACATTGCTGGCAAGGGGGAAAAAAGGGGGGGGACAGAACAAGATCAAAGTGACATCCACATGGACATGGTGATTACAATTGAAGACAAATGCTAGCTCTTTGTTGAGCCTTTTATTCAATGTTCTTGATGAAGTCCTGAATCAACTTTCCAATAGATTCATACGAAGACCCACCCTCCCTCACAGCGTTCCTCGCCGCCTCCCTCGTTTCCTTCACCTTCTTCCTGGTCGCTGCGCCGGCGCCGCCCATCAAGCATCCGATGGCCCTCTCTATCTCCTCCGCTGGCACCAGATCGCCGCCAACGCCTTTCCCCCGGTAGTCCAGCCGCAGCTCCACGGCTAATCCTAGTTCCTTCACCATCGTGAAGGCGTTAAGCTGCTGCTCCGCATATATGGGCCACGTCACGATCGGCACTCCATGCCACAAGCTCTCTAAAATGGAGTTCCAACCACAGTGAGACACGAACCCACCTATGGCCGCGTGCGCCAGCACTTCCACCTGAGGTGAAGAAAATTATGTGCTTCGTTACAAGCTAAGATAAGTCTATAATAATTTCTGGCCAGTGGATATGTTCGGCTTATGATCAGCTCGAAGGGTTACCTAACCAAAGGCAATTAAAATCAGAGTACCTTTAGTTGATCATACACTTTTCAATACAGATTTCAATTCACGTTACTCATTTTGGGTCTGGAACATTTGTCCTTTTTTTTTTTTTTAATAAATGAATTGAGAAATGGTGTTGTAGGTGGAAGTTTATTAAAATTAGGTAGAACATCATAAAATAAATACGTAAAATTGACTATTTTGGCATTATAAAACTCGATCAATGTCTCGTTGTTGAAAAGTGAGAATTGGCTTACTTTGGCATATCACCGGTATAGCTATCATATGAGAGGTCACATTCACGAGATTAATTTAGCGGCCGAAAACAAACAGATACCGTGGACGAATTAGGTAGACAACCCTATTAATTTAAAGGATTTCATAGATAGTTCATCTATTCGAGTTTTTGACTTACTCCTTGCCTGTTCCACAATCTTGACAATATGGTTTTAATTGAATTGGATTGGGTACACCCCCAGGCTTGCCCAAATTATATTTCAGGCTTTCTACCTGTTCGTGGATTTTTACTCATATTTCAAGCATCATAGGAAAATATAACATAGGCTTAGTTTGTGGGCGTCCTGGTAAACCAAACGAAACTAATCACAACACATAAATAAAATTGGAGCTCGTGTTGTTTAGAAAACCCATAGCTTTTAGAACGTGATGGGCCCTTTCACTTCATCATAATTGTCCAAAAATCCTAAATATATTGTACAGTGGCCAATTTAGTCCTAAATTTTTTGACGATTAGCCAACTTAGTCCTAAATTTTTTTAAATTTTGCCAATGTATCCATAAACCTATTATTTGGATAATTAGTTGAAAGGACCACATTAATAGATTGTCAAAGAATGGATCAATAATAAAAAAATTTATGACTAAATTGTTTATTAATAAATTTATAATTAAATTGATCGTTATACAATAGGTTTAGAAATTTTGAAACATTTATCTCCCCACCCCCACCCAAACATTTGCTCCCTTCTTACCTCATTTACCATATTAGTTTAAGCAACCAATGAGCCCCACATACTACCAAAGATCGATGTAGTCGTTCGCTAAAGGGACTTAAGACTTGTGAGGGGAAAAAAAAAAGAATTAAGACTAACCTGCGGGGTCCACCGCATACGACCCCTCTTCCTCGCATTCGGTCCAGGAATCCACCAGGAAGCTGCGACTGTGAACTTTCTGGACGCAAAGACCACAAAAACTTATGCCCGCTCCGCTCGATTCCGGCGGCGATCTCCTCCACTTGGTCCGCATCGAATCTCCCCAAGCTCCCGAAGCACAGGAACACCACTGAGGACGGCGGTTGCTCATCGAGCCACTCCCGGATCTTCTGCCAGTCAGCCCTGTCCAGAGAAGGATCCGGAACACCCTTCGGGTCGATAACTGGTCCGACCGCGTACACCGCCGGTCCATCCGAGCTTCCTCCGGAAAAAGAGCCAAGGGCGAACTGTTCCAGCTCCAAGAACGTGTTCACCATGATTCCCTGGACGTCCCTGAACCTGCGAGCCAGCTTGACGTAGGCCGCATAGCCGCCGGCTTCCCCGTCAAGCACTGCCGACGGCAAGACAGAGACCGGAACTGGGTTGGTGAAACTAGGAAGAGGTAGGTCCGGATCGGACTGTCGGACCTCTCTCCCCACCTCGTCGTGCCGATCCGGCAAGTGGAACATGAGGTCCAGGAAGTGCGCGTTGCTGGTAAGGTAGATGTAAGAAGGGAGCGAGAAACCTTCAGCCACGTCGATCATGGATGTGCAGAACAAGTCCAGGACGAACCCGGCAACTGACCGGGAACGTCGGATCTCCCCGACCGCTGCCTGGACGTGCGGGAGGTAGCTCTCGATGAAGACCGTGACGTAGTGCTCGACCGAGCGCAGGAGCTCTGGCGGCGGTGGGTCGACCGGAGGGAGGTCGACGAGGGCGATGCGCGGCTGCGAGGAGACGAGCGACTTGGTGTAATCGTCCAAGTAGGGGTCGAAGGGCGCTTTCATGGCGAGGACGGTGATGGAGACGCGAGGATCGTGGCCCAGCAAACGGGCCGCGAACTCGAGGGCCGAGATGACGTGACCAACGCCCGGCGCTGGGATGAATATGAGCTCCAGTTTCTCCATCGGCGACGGTCAGGGAGGCTTTCGAGCTCTGTCTCCTTCTTCTTCTTCTTCTTTTTTCGGTAAACGAGCTCTGTCTTCTCTGACCAGTGTCTGCCGCTAGACTCGGCGGGACATATGATGGACTTTTTTAAAGTGGATGGGCAGAAAAAAAAAAACCAAAATGGCTGGATTGATGAAGTAAGATAAGCTCGGGGACTTTTTTTTAAGTACATTCCACCGAACGATGATATATGGATGACGTGGGATATGACTATTGGAATGAATAGCACAAAGAGAGCTTTTGGCGTCGGAATATGCTTACGCGACAACATTTCTGATGAAGAAATTCTTCCCTCATGTTACTATTAGTGACGATGCAATTTCAATCCAGACCCATGCATAACACTGTCGGATTGTCTGGATAGATATTCGATGGAGACAAGAAAACCTAACATGCATTCCAAGAAAAAGGTCAAAAAGAAAGATCGGCCTTACAGGAAATGTTTGAGAGACTTCACGTTAGCCATAGTCGGCAGTCGGGGACTTGCCGTCCATAAACAGCTCCGCCTGGTGAGCAGGGAAAGGCACTTGTCTGTCCGACGATCGTCGGCGGGCATGGGACAGAGAACTACCACACCCGATAAAAAATAGTCGAGTGCCGTAAAAGATATCTAGATAAAAACCAACGACTAAGAAAAGCACGTTTGTCATGATGGGTATCAAGTAGGCGAGTTTGAGGAAGTGAGCTCCTTGGCTCGGTCGGTTCCCCGTTCTAGGATTTAGAATGGGACCCGTAGAGTGGGTTCTCAGTTTTTGCACGTGAATTTGGGTCCAGAGCTACGGCGTGGGACAAGACATTCGGTGGCTGCACATGAAAATTACTGTCTTGTCATGTTCCTGTCCGGACCGATATCAGCCAGTCAGATATACCCTTCTTGAAAGGGCCTGAACACAAACAACAGTCAAGGTTAGAGTCGGGAAGGAAAAAAGTTTAAATTTTTTTTAAATCTATTGTACTTATGCTAATTTAATCCTAAACCTTTTATTAATGTCAATTTAGTCTTAAATTTTTTGCATTTATGTCAATTTTATCCTAAATCTTTACATTTATCTCAAATTAGTGCTAAACATCTTCCATTTATGTTAATTGAGTCATTTGGCAAATTTTAACTGAAAATTGCTAACATAGATGTTAGTTGTCTATATAACACTGTTGGCGCATTAGATAGATCCCACGGGTATGAGAAGGAAGTATGCTTTCAAAGTTGAAACACCACGAGGAGATACTATTGTGATATACGGATCTCCGATCGAGAAATAATGAAATCTCTAATTTCTCCTTCTCTCCCTCTCGGAGAGGAGAGCGAAATCTCAAGGTTTTCTCACTAATGGAGGACATGAAGGACGCAGGTAATATCACAAAGAAAGGGGAGGTAGGCAGCAACTGGCAATAGGAATGGCACATGAGACTGCTCACCTGTTCTAGTTTGCTAAGTTTGAAAAGTCCAGGAAATGCAAACTAGGGGATCTCGGCACGGGCCGGGCACGGGCACGGGCACGGGAGTCTTGGACCCAGCCTTGATGGACCCGAGCACGGCCGTCGAGGACGTGGGCTCGGGGAACGAGCATTGGGGTTCTCGAGTCCAAGTGTAGAGTTACCGGTTCAAGTGTTGATACCTAGTCAAATTTTGAAAAATAATTCTCAATTTAAAAAAAATCGAAAATCATTTTCCTACATTTAAGCTTTGGTGAGAGAATCTTTCCGTCAGACTCATTGTACTTCAAATCCTCTGATTTCAATACCGTTTCTGTCACGTAGCACAGGCTAAAATTCATATGACAATCATTAAAATCATTACAAAGATGTACTGCATAATGCGCGGGTGAAGAGAAACTTCAAGTGGATCTTTAATTAATCACAGGGATTCGGGAACAGGGATATTGCAGTTCTTATGTCCATCACTTTCTTGGCGCGTCTCAAGGGTTTAAGCTCGTGTGTACCCATTATTTTCAGATTAACATGTTCATACTGCTCTAGGGTTTAAGGGAATAATATACGTAAAATTATAGGATGAGCAATGTATTGGGAAAACTACCAAAACAGTCATAAATTTATTGCAATTGTGTCAATTCAGTTCTAAATCGATTACCAAGCGTAGTAACGCAGAGGAGATGAGGATCAATCGACAAACCACAAGGTAACCCAGCTTTTGTCGATAATAATTCATGATCAACCAAAAGCCACTCGCAGATCCAACTCCTTTCCTGATCAAGAGAACTAAGCAATTCACACGTGGTCCTCGTCGATAAAATTTCATCCTTGAAGGCTTAAACATGGACAAGTTGATAGAATTCAAAGAACAAGTGGAATGTGGGCTAGCGCAAGCAGCCGATGCACGGTTGGGATAGAAACTCGGATCGTTAGAGAACCAACCGATTGAAATCCTAAAGTTAACAGACGATGGAACCGTTTCAACCATCATAGAGTGCTGCGGGTTTTACATCTTAGTGTTCCCTCTCCTCTCCTAGTAAGCTCGATCGAAAGATGAAAGCATCGATGGTGAAGGAATTAGATGAAAACCCACGAATGAGTGCAAAGAGAGGGAACTAGGGGATGATAGAATAATTAAATGCTAAATCGCATATTCATCTAACAAATTAAGCTTTTAAAACAGTTGACAGTGGGCTCATAAAATCTCGCATGATATCAAAGCAAGAGTTAATTTCTAAGTGCAAATTTTTCAAGCTCCTATTTTCCTCCCTCAATGCATATTTTCCACGCCTTAAGCTCAGGCCAAAGTCCTATCCAAAAGGGAGGAGAGCGATGGAATAATCAATATTAAATCGTGCCTTCATTTAATAGCTTTTAGAATAATTGACTGTGATTCATAAATAATCGAGCGTCCAATCAGTCGTAAGCAATCACTTCTAGGGCTATCTGGTTGTTATTACGGGCAAGGCATGGGAACAAAAGGAGGAGAGAGATGGAACTATGGAGAAGAGTTTGTGTGATTGGTGAGGCTAAGGGACTCCTCTACACGCGACGAGGAGATAACGCGATTGGCGTGGCACTGGCGTCCGCATTTCCCTGTCCGGTCTTGAGCCCCATGTGAAATCCTAAACATTTTGCCCCTCCCTTTTGGGATAACTCCGATCCGCCCCTTCTACCTCGTTTTTTTTGTGTTTGTGAGCTGTCGCCACCTAAAATTTTAAAAAATAATAACAATTTTAGGTTAATGAATTATTGAATTAATTAAATTAACTAAATTAGCTTGAGCTCTTCTAAATTTTATCAATTCATAACTTAGGTTCAAATAATTAACATACAGTTGTCTCTCCTTGGCGTCTCACTCCTGTGCCAGCCATTGCCCTCACAACGCCGCAGTCTCGGTCAAGAAAAACTTAAAAGAGATTCGGCCATGGCCGCTTGAGCTTTAGGCTCGCACGGTGACAATAGCCGCTGAAGTTTTGAACCACGAGGCTCGCGATGGCCATGGTCGCTAGAGCTTCGGGTGGGACGAACTCAACAGCCATGACTGCCGCGAGCTTCGAGTTAAATTTTGGCTTGTTTCATTAACCTCAAGGCTCCTCTTCTAGCCGTCGCCCTCCATCTCCGTGCTCGCCCCCATCACTGTTTCCAGTACCTCAACAAATCACTAGTATTTGCAATAAATCTCACGGACAAGTGATTCCTTTAGCTTGTTCTGATTTTGCTGTGAAAGAATCGACCTTGACTTTTGACCATTTCTTTTCTTGTAATGCCACCGATGGTCACCTGCAGTTGCTCAAGCTCCGACGTCATCGCGGAGCGCCGAAGGTTTCTGTGTCTCGCCCGGCTTTACTGTCAAAAGAGTCTGATGTGCTTTGCGCTTGTTCAGTCCTCTTTCGCCGGCGCCGCCCATCACCAATGAAGGCCCCTCCCGAACCTTAGTTCCTAGTTTGAGCGTTGCCCGTAGTGAAAGTCTCTACGCTTTGCCCCTTCTGTTCGACGAGCAAACAGAGATGGAGCCGAGCACAGGGAGAGATGGAGGGGCGACGGCTAGAAGAGGAGCCTTGAGGTTATTGAAGATAAACAAAAAATTGTGGCTTAAAACTTCAGCGACCATTGCCGCCGGCCACCGTGAGATTAGAGCTTGAGTGGCCATGGCTGCATCTCTTTCAGTTTTTCTTGACCGAGGCTGTAACGTTGTGAGGGCAACGGCCGGAAGAAGAGTGAGACGCCGAGGAGGGACGAGGCCGAACACAGTGAACAAGATGAAGAGTTTTCGTTATTCTTTTTACTCCCTCGGTTTTTTTTTTTTTTGTCTTTTATGATGTGTGACGTGACACTAAAATTACATGTCATCCTGTACAGATAGATGACACGTCTGATAACAATGGCTACTTGGAAGGCCATGTTAACCGCATTTGGAACTCGAGTAAAAATTGAAGATTTTTCTTGAGACAACAAAAAGTTAGAGGGAGAATTGGGATTGAACATAAAGCGTATTTAAAAAAAAAATAGAATTAAGCCCATATACAATAATGAAACTTACAAGAATATTGTACTTCTAAAAAAATTCGGGCCAGAGCCCTCGTCTGAGGTGTGGGCGGAACTTTTCTATCACAAAAACGCCGGTATTATTCAATGAATTCCCATTAAAATGGTGAATCTCTATCAAAATTTACTAAAGTACAACACATGCGACTACTCAGATTTTCTAGTTTGCTAAGTTTGAAAAGTCCAGAAAATGCAAACTGAAGGACTTGGGCATAGTCATGATCACGGTCATGGGAGTCCTGGGCCTGGCCTCGACTTACTTGAGCTCGGGAGTCGGAGATCTAGGCATGGGCTCGAGGGTCCGGGGCTTAGCCTTGATGGGCCTAAGCACAGTCGCCGAGGACATGGGTCCAAGGAACGAGTGTTGAGGTTCCTGTGCCCAAGCGTAGGATTACTAGTTCAAGCATCGATACCTAGTCAAATTTTGAAAAATGATTTCTTAAATTTAAGCTTTGGTGGGAAATTATTTTTTGTTGACTCATTTTTTCAAGCAATCCAAAAGCTGAAAAATGAGGAAAATGATTTGTTCGAAACAAACGGAGCCAAAAAGAAACTTCCAATTGACAAAGTAAAGGACGCCACGCAAACAAAATTCAAATTTCAAGTATGAAACTTGCACCGACAAAGAAAATGGTAATCACCACAGCTAATAAGAAATTGGGGGGCGCAGTGAAACTGGTGGGGCTGGTTGTCTGCTGCTGTGTGCCATTGCATTGCAGTTGATGAGGCTTTTTGAACTTTCAAAATCGGGGGGTGACATTGTCCATACCATTCTTTGGATTTTGCGCTTGTGGCACTTCGATATATTTCCAAATGATGTCTTTTCTTACGCATTGTTTACGTGCGTTAGAACATTTTATTTGAGTTATCAGATCATGTGAGTCTCACGTGAATCCCGTTTGATGCAACGATTCATGTGAAGGGAGCCAACAAATGATGTCTTCCAATGATGAAACTCATGTCTACTCTGACGTCTACCGTTGGTGGAGCGGTTCCTTCTTTTCGTCTTCTCCTTTCTCACGCAAACACCATCTATCGCACAAAACAAGTGTCTTGGGACCGACGTGCTCGTGGAGAAGGTGTCGCGCGACGTAGTGGATCTAATACAAATCCATAAGGGATGGTAGGTGAATGCAACTTGGTGAATCTTTGGGGTCACTAGGAAATATGAGGGTAATGAGCTTTCGATTGGGCATGGCCTGGATCAGCTCCTATGGACTGAACCCGATCTTTCACCATAAAACATTCAATGATGACCCAAAAGTTGAAATTAGGCCTGTCCATGCATGGGATTGTTATGACATGATGAGGCGAGAAACTTTTTCAATCCAAATAATATTTCATTCATATCTGCAAAAAAAAAAAAAAAAAAAAAACAAAGTGAATAATTGCAGTCCAAACTCTACAATTTTAAAACAAGACGAGCTCCAAATAATAAGATAAATCATCATAACAAAGATAGGGTTCACACGGTCAAAAAATAGATCTATATTTTTTTCAAATCAAAATCTGGCTAATCATCGAATTTATCTTCAGTAATAAGCACATACCAAATTTTTATCTATTGTTATGACTTTACCTTTTGGCATTTTGTGCCTAAATTCAACGTCTCCAACACCATCGCTATATAGAATAGAAAGGTTAAACGAGTACAGATCCATAATAAGAGTGAAATTTTCACGAAGCTCCATCAATCTCTTTTGAAATTGGACTTGCATGCTAGCGAAATTTGAGGGAAGCAAAATCCCGAAGATATAGCCTAAAAACCCTGAAACGGGATAGAGAAGCTTCTAGATCTAGACTAGATCGAAAGAAAAAGGCTCTACAAATAGGAAAAAAGTAAGAAATAAAGAGCTAAAACAGTTAACAAAGAGAAGAAGGGAGAGGAGGGAAGGAGAGATTTAGCTCAAATTAACCCTCCCCTTAGAATAAGGGGATTGTCTGAGATAAGAGGGAGAGAGAATCGAGGTGGCGGTTAAGGTTTTAGGGGAGAGGAGAGAGATTCGAGTTTGATTCGTCTATGGAGATGAGGCAAGAAATTCAAAGAGCAAGAAATGTTGTTTTCCATAAGTTGATGAATTTCATAGGTGACTAAGCTAGATTTACGGTCGAGAAAGTGTTTACAATGACAGACTCAAAGTCGCAAGTCCAAAATAAAAAGTTCCAAGGTCACCGAGTTGTCATTAACAGCTACTTCGCCTATGGCAAGTCAAGCATGCAAAATTAGAATGAATTACACAGATCCATACAGTGGAATGACTAGTACCAACTGTGTTTTATCACAAAATTACCTTGTCGTCGAATTCCATTTCAGCTAATTATATGGTGTGCCTCTACGTGGGATTCACATGATTTGATGGTAGAGATTAAGACGCACATGATCACGATTCCTATCTAAAACCCATTTTGATTCAGACCGCTTGCTACTTTTTTTTTTTTTAAAGGCAGAGATTGTTTTAGGATATACGTGTTTTGCATATATCCCACATCACAAGACCATACATGAGTGAAGGAGAAAAGCGCCTTCCACAAAACTTTCAGTGCTTTTTAGGGCGATTTTCCTGTGGGCCCCTCCAAGTTTTCAATTGTAGGCCCAAAAGCATGTGGGCTTTTAGGCCTTTCCCTACATAATGTGGGACTTAATCTTAAAGAACAAGTAATCGCCCTTATTGCGATTTTTTTTCATCCGTTTGTCCAACAAGATAGACTCTTACTACTCTACGGACAAAGTTTCTAAATTTGTCTTTGTATCCCAAAATTCTGTGCAACTTCCTATTAGCATCTCCATATTGTACACATTTGTCTCCTGTGAGCCCAACCTAGAATCCAGTGAAACTCACATATGATACACGCATTCGATTGCTCGCTTGAGCTAAGTGTAAGCAACCACTCTTCAATAATAGTGAGCAAATAGTTCCGCTATATACAATCCGCATGACCTATTTTCCACACATCCTGGGCATATCATCGTCGATATAGG
>JAGVVM010005491.1:0-30738 GCA_019149425.1 Psidium friedrichsthalianum | reverse complement strand
GAAATTCTCATTATGGACATTATAGGTGTGTGTGAGATTACATAAGATGCTCAATGGCCAAACCATATAATTTCTATAGTACAAGTTAAGAGGAAAATTTGTGTAAACCAGATAAGTGTGAGCTTTTAAAGTGCCAGTATTATTTCAAGAAGAGCTTGAGTTAATGATGTATATTTGTTGTGTTATTTATTGTTTTATTCTCTTTTTTTTTCGTTTTTTTTAGTGGCCGACGAGGTGCGAGCTCAATCTGGCAGGGTCTTCCGGTTTTCGTTGGCCGCAACAAAAGGGGTAAAAAAAGAAATTGAAAGAAAAAAAAGAAACAATAAAAAAGTAAAATGATGATCTTTGTTTGAAAACAATGAAGGTATATTTCAGGCTTTTCTTTAAAACAAGATCCAATTCAAATTTTATTTAAAACAAAAGATTCAATTCATGTCTTTATTTGAAATAAAGTCTAATTTCAATCCTTATTTAAGAAAATGAAGACAATTTAACTTTATTTAAAATTTTTCCTAAAATTAAAGTATGCCCAAAGGATTTTATCAGAAACACATTGAATTCAAACTTGATAATTTTGGCCGAATGTGATTTTCCAAAATTTACTTACCCGATTATTTCGGAAATTAAACTGAATCCCGAAACCCAACCATTACTCCACTCCTCTTCGTCGACGGCGGAAACCTCTCCTCCTCTCTCTCTCTCTCTCATATGTATGGCGTTTCTGCAACAATCCCACCAAGCCCCACGACAACCGCCCGACGCGTTTCGGTAAAATTGTTTCCCTTTCTCTTCGAAATCATCGTATAACCTTCGAATTGATCACTGGTTCTTGTCCCAATTTGTGGTCTTTTCCTGCAGAAATTTGTACCCGATGAACGGTCCGATTGCGGCGCCCGTCTGCTACATGCCAGGCGATGTGCAGGATCAGTCTCAGCATCCTCCATATGTCCCTGAACGTGAGAAATTTCTCATCTTCGCCTTGGTTTTTATTTCGATTTGATTGATTGGAGAAGATTTTTCGCCGTGACATGGAAAATGTGATTAAACTTTCTATCGTATTATAACCTAATTGGGAGAAAAAGAGGAACTTTAGGGTTTTGTAGGCTCGCATGAGTTCATTGTGGACTTGAGTCTTTTCTACTTTAGCAGCGAAAATTCTGGAATACAGTTAGGTTTGGTTTTCAGATAGTTCGTCATCGCAGACGAATCTGTGAGAAATTGGCTTGTTCAATAATAACTCTCTAGATACTGGCATAGTACTAGCAAGAGCATGATGGACTAAAAAGATCCGTTCATAATTTACGTCGTACAGGCTCTTTTGTTGGAGTGTACTGAATAATTTCCATATGTATTGTATATTAAATCTGCAGATTCATTTACTACTTGCCATGTATGGTTTTGGTTTCAGTAAATGGTCTTGGCTTTGCGCCAATTCTATGTGTGCCACTGCCACAGATGGAGGTGATGGAGGAGCTCATTTGCAGTATGATTATGGGGAACCGAAGAGGAAGAAGCTGAAAGAGCGAGACTTTCTGGACAACACTTCACAGATATCATCTCTTGATTTGCAAGCACGACCAATCTCAGTGGGCTTAGATTTGTCTCTTGATAACTGCCCGCTGCTGTCAACGGGAGACTCTGCGCTGGTATCTCTTATTGGGGATGATGTTGATCATGAATTACACCAGCTTGATGTGGAGACCAACCGATTTCTTAAACTTCAGGTGTGGTGTTTATATTGGCATTATTAGCTTTTGTCTGGTTTTATACGAAACAGAGATTCCATGTTTAGGGAAATTTGTCGCTTGCTGGTAAAAATTTTCTAACCGTCACACTCGGTTTAGGAGGAATGAGTGGAAAGGATTCAGATAATTACAAAAGAAACTGAATAAAGGAAATAGAGAGTGAGTAATGTTGTTTGGATGCAATCTAATTGGAAAGAACGGAAATGAATGCAAATGACCTGGATATTTTTTTTTTATTTTAAAATTTGAGATTAAATAACTTCATCCACAGTAAAGAAGAATAAGTTGCATAAAGAAACCACATGAAGTTGGTTGCACTATTCCCTCAGAAGACTTTCTTTTGTTCTCCCTACATCTCTGTCATTCCAATTAAATGCACAATCATTTGAAAATCCTCTCTTTCCTTCCAATCCTCCTACTAAATTGAGTGTTAGATAGTTGATTGATGCAAGGATTTCCTGATTGCAGATAATTGGGTTCTCTAACATGAGGCCCATGTTATATTTCTCTAGGCAGGCTTCATCATATTGTCTAAGAAACTGGAACGAATGTCCACTTAGTTGTGACTTCAGTCATTTGCATTGTGACAAATAGAAGTGTGGAAGCTCATTTTAAGGAACGATGACCAAAATTTCCTCCTTTTCATCTCTAATATACTTGAGTGAATGTCCTCCTTTGCTTGATTAAAATCTGGCAGCTCCCGCACAAAAATTACCTTTTTTTTTTAAATAAAATATCAAAAAAATTCACAAAATGCAATGTTGATGTGTGGATTCAAATAAAATGTTTGTCTATAAATATTTTGTGATTTGATTAATTGTTTAATTTTTGGGGAACCGAAGCTGAAACGAACGGGCCCTTAGTTGTAAGTGATGCTACTTGGTTCCAGTTTCATCCTGATAATCTCTGATATTTATACTGGGTTTGGTTAAATTGGACTGTGGACTATTTTATTGATTGTTTTATGATTTATTCTATTGGCCTGGGTTTTGTTGCTGTCAGTATCAATGAGGGCACTTTTTGTCGGGTGACAATTGGAACACTAAATTTCTTCTGCTCCCTCTTATAGTGTTGTTCTTTTGTCTGATTTGTTACCCATGAGCATTATTTTCATATATCAATTTCCTTATGATTGAATGGGTCTGACATCTTTGTTATTAGGCCGATCGAATGCGGCAAAAGTGTCCTTCAGAAGATCAGATTCTACCCAACTCCAGACTCTCTCTCTTCTGGAAGATCAAGTAATTCAGAAACTAGGGCGAAGGAAGCAGAGGTTGAAAGCATTAACAAGAAGAATGAAGAGCTTGAAGAACGCATAAAGCAGTTGACTTTTGAAGTAGGTGCTTGGCAGCAACGGGCTTTAAACAGTGAGAACATGATTGCCCACTGTCAACTATAACCTGCAGCAGATTTACGCTCAAAGTAGAGATAGTAAAGAAGGATGTGGTGATAGTGAGGTTGACGATACAGCTTCTTGCTTCAATGGCGGTGCCACAAATTTCCACGGCCCTGCTGCACAGAGAGAGAAATGGCTCTCAGGAATCAATGACTTGTAAGGTTTGCAGAGTTAACACAGTAAGCATGTTGTTGTTACCTTGTCAGCATCTGTGTGTGTGTAAGGACTGTGAGGGTAAGGTCAGAGTTTGTCCTCTGTGCCAATCATATAAACTTTTGGCACAGAGGTCTTATGTAATAAGGTACATATGAAAGCTCCTGATGTATATAGCAAAATTGCTAGTTTTCACTCTGTGCTTGTTTGTTATGATTGTCTAGCTTCATTTCTATATGCGTTTTTGCAGCTTTCAAAGGTCTTGCTTTATATGATATAGCGCATTAATAGCTGGTAACTCTTGTTGGTTAGCATGTCTCTGATTATCTTTTTCCAAAGTTTTTGTCTGTTCATGTTAGCATATCTCCTTAGAGATAGTAGTTGTAGTATAATTATTAGATTGAGAAGGCAATCACATTGCATGCAGTGTATGAAATGGCAACGACTTGGACTTTGCTGTATTTTTGAGGATGATTATTGTAGAACTGTTGATATTATCCCGTCTTTCATAAAATAGTAGTATAGTTAGAGAGCAGATGGTCGGAAGGGTTCACAGGCTATGACAGTTTTATGCTGCCAAATCGTTATATTTTGGTTCCATTCCTGCATCACATTGTCTGTTCCTTGGTTAATCCTCAACGAAGTTGAACTGTTCTTTTTGTGCGCGCGCGCGTTGTCGAGGTCTAGATTTATCTTATTTGAATACCACCCACTAACGTTATAACTATCTGTCCACTTTGGGGGGATATGTGTCTTTGAGCATTTTTCTATTGACTTGGATGATCCTCCATCATCTGTTCTTTTGTCTTCCTTTGCTCCAATTGCCAGCATTCATTATGGTTCCAGAAACTTATCTGCTTTCTTCTCTATACCGCATCAGACATAAGTTTGAGTCCGTGGACAAGATTGTGTTGTAGAATCATAACAATGTAAAAAATGGATAATAGAAAACAACCCTGCTTGTTGAATACATGTAAAGCTTTTGAACATTATCAAGAATAATTTTACTTATCGCAGGTTTCACCTTTGATCCCACCCTGTTACTATCGGAGCCTCCACACATGGTTTTAAGATAAGCAGAGAGAGTTGCATCTCTTGGCGGTTGCTCCTAGGGATGGGCCTCTCTCGCTGTTGAATTCGTACACTGACGAAGCTAACTTTAGGTCCATTTTCTGGTCCGAGAAGTAAAAGCTTTGGGTTCACTCACCCACCTTCCCCACAGTCGAAGAAGTGTTCTATTAAGATTGATTTTGCAAATATATTCATCTGTCTTCCTTGGATCGAAGGGTGAGCTTGAGTGAAAACTTGTAAGTTTGAAGGAGGGGGAGGGGGTGTTAACACTATTGAGTTATGATTAAGTATCATAGAGTTAGATGATTAAGGGGGCGCATGACAACGTTCTATTTCTTTGTTTCTGTTCCAAACATATTTTAGAAATAGGTTTGGAACGGAAACTCGTTTGGCAACGCAAATCTGTTTTTTTATTTCTAAAACAAAATCTATTTCAGAAATAGATTTTGAACTAAAACTGGAAACAAAAAAATTTTTGTTTCTGGGTAGAAACAGAAAAAATTTATTTCTGTTCTAGAAATTATTTTTTGAACAGAATGGTTGTCATACGCGCCCTAAAGTATCATGTCTTTGCAATCGTTATACATTCACTAGGTGCTCGATATTTGAACATAAACCATGGAAGGTAAAGAGGGGGAGAGATTTTCGTTATAGGGAGAAGATAGATGCCTACTCAAAGCCTGCCCATGCAAAGTGATGTAGAAGCACCTGCCTTGGGTTTAATTTAGTGACGAGGGTATTTTTGGTGCTTTCGGCTAAGAAATAAATGATCATGGTGATTCGATTCCAACCCTAGGAAACTCAGATTAAGTAGGTAGTCATAACTGTATTTAGTTAGCTTCTCAAGGGGCTTGGAGACCTAAAACCTTTGATGAAAATTTTGGGTGTTCAACAAGTTTTCCCGAGGGGTTTTAGGTCAATACTAGCCTTGGGAAACTAAAAACCCTGCCTTCTGCTTTCAGCATTTGTGGAATTGTGAAACTAGGATTTTATAAATGTTTTTGATTAGAAAAGGGGGAAATTGCAGCCAAAACTCTTTGCAAATTTTTTAAACACTACTTAACCCAAAGTTACTTTACAAAGGATTTTTATCGGACACCGTTTGCATTTTCCCCAAATTTCTTAGACTAAAGGTCTTTACATTTTCTCAAAGTGATGGATTGATGTGTGTTTCCTTTAGATAATTGATTAATTACAGTCGTGACCTTGAATTACCAAAACCAATGCGATAAAAAAAGAGAGTGAAGATGCTTCTTATTAGGGCTAAGCAAGATTGACCAACTGAATTGGGAACCGTTTGGATCTGTGGTTCTAAGCAATTCCTAGGGGAGCTGATCCTTTTTCTGATTGTTGGGGGTATGGTTTATACTTCCTATTGACAAGAAAGCATCGGGGTTTCGCTTCCCGATGAGCGGGCAAGGGGTTTGAGGGAATCGTATTGACGCGGTTCTCAAGGGGATAGTGGTTTTTATAATTTGAATTCATATTTTTTCATTAGTAGTTTGGGTATGGGCTCATTAATAGCACTACGATATATTATCTCTTTCTTTTATAATTGAAAGATATATATAGTAGAGATGTGCGTGATACTAATTATTATGGAATTATCTACTGGATGTAACTTTAATTTTTTCATTAGTAGTTTGTGAATTATTATGGAATTATCTATTGGATATAGCTTTAATTTAAGGGTGAATTAAGATAAAACTTTGTGTTTCGATTTCTCTTTATAGCCTTTACACTGTACTTCATTGTGATTGTGCGCCGAATCCTAACACCGATTCCAATGATGATTTTTGGTCTAGCTCTCGATTCTAAAGGGGAATTGAACCGTTCGAACTAGATGGGGTTTAGGGTTTAATAGATTTAATTTTTTTTTTTTTCTCAAATGTAAACCTAAACTGAATAATCGGTTCTCGATCGCTCAAGCCTTAGCCTCATGTGCACACCTTCTCATCCCTCTCCTCTCTAACGCCTCCGGCCTCTTTGACAATCATGATTCACAAGAATCACAGCCTCGCTCCAATCAACAGCTCATTCTTGGCAAACCCTAATTGTCCCTAGCGTCTCAAGCCTCGCTCGACACTCTTGCCCTCTCGCCTATTAGCTCTCATGCCTCGCTCTTTCCTTTTAGCCTCTCAGCCCTCACGTCTGCTCTTTCCCTCTTGCTCAAGCTTGATGCCTCCCTCTTGCTTTGAATTATGTAGTCATGATTAATTGATATTTTTGTGTTTACCGTGAGCTTGAATGTTTGACTTGGGTTCATTTATTGCTGTTTTTCGTTTGCTTGATTCAGGTTAGTCCTCTCGAAAACCCTGGCCGGAGTGTCGCTCCCGTGTTTGACTGTTTGATTCATCATTCAAGTTGTTTGTTTATGATTTAAAAGATCTTTTCATTAAGCTTGGGATCTTGCAAATGCAAGAGAAGGCTCTGTACATGGGTGTCCGCTACCTTGAACATTTGCTTCCTTTTTCTTTGACTTCGACGAACTGATACAACTATTCTTAAACCACCTTCAAAACAATCAGCATTCTTAATTGTTCTTTCGCAAATAATGGGAAGCCAATTCCCAACCTTAATGATTGAATACCTCTCCTATCTTTTCCATCGATTTTATTGGACCGCTTGAGTCTAGTCTTAGGACCAAGTGGTTTGATTCCGGTCCCAAAAACTGAAAGTCGGTTCTATTGGTCCGATTGCCAATTTCTAAGTGGGACCAGATCGAAAACCGGTTATCCGTGCATTTTATATTCCCTCTTCAATCATTTTCATCTACACCTAAGCCCACCGCACTGCAAAGACAACCAGTCTCACTTGCAAATTCGCGATGCCTTTTGGCTCTTTTCACCTTCTCTTTTATGCAGAAGGAACTAGTGAAAAAGCCTAGAGTAAATCTCTATGTTGCAGATTCTGCACTTACCACTCCACTCAAAATCCTGTCTCCTAAAGACTGAATGAAGCATCTCCTTATTCCCCTCTAAAGCTGGCTTTCCACTTTCTTTATGTTGCACCTCTTTCTGCGTTTTGTTTTTCGCTCCTTTTGTTAGATGTATTCAACCTTCACGTCGTCCCAGATTTGCAGAGAATCTTAACTGCGGAGAAGAATGTTACAGCTTTTGAAAGGTGTTTCGACAAACACTTCGCAGTTGCAGCATTTGGCAGCTAGTTTTAAGGAGCTACCCAGTCATGTTTGAAGGCAATGTAGGTCTAAAATATGTGTCTTACTGTATATCAGGACTACAACCGCGGCACAACTAGAGCTACATCTGATGGTAATTCCAAGCTGAAAGCGGATAACATGAACTTGCAAATCAAAGCCGATCCTTCCGTGTTGATTGGATCGCTTGGTCAGAAACCAAGGGCTCCGAATGCATATCAAATAGTTAGGCATATTAAATGTGTATACTAGGGTAGCAAAAGAAAGCATTCAGCTCAAGCCAAAATGAAAGTAATGAGTCGATGCTGTGAATTTTTGCGTATCTGCATTCGCTTACGTTTAATTGTCTAGGAGATTCCCAACAGGGTCGAATTTCCTGCTTGATCCTACATCTGAGCCTTCTTTACGTAGATCCCTAATTAGTTTTGGACTTAAATGACCTACTATTGCAAAGTTAAAGTTGCTCAATATGTGAAAAGAACCTACAAGTTAGCTATACATGCATGGTTCAACCGCACGTGAGACTTGTCTGTAGCGCTGGAGGTTCTCTTCAACCTCTTGCCGGGTCTCATATGACCCGGTTACGGATCTTTCGACTCCAACAAAGAAGTTGGACACAAATTCAACGGAAATCCAGGCGTCAATTGAATGGATCTCGACATTACAAAAATGGGGTCGATTGATCATGTCCATTGAACAACGAATCAAGCTCAAAATTAAACGTAAAATCAGTAAAAATGGCTACCAAAAACATAACCTAGACATAAATTTTCATCTTAATGCGACGGCGAAAAAGGTTCATCCCAAGTTTCAACTAGTCATTCGCATAGGTATTACATATGCCAAACATTCATTACATCGACCGACCTTTATCTCCTTAGATATGATGATTGGGTCGATAAGATCATGTGCTCCATAATTCTCGCAAAATTCCATGAAGCAGATTACCGGGTTCATGTCGTGCAATTATCGGTCGTCCTTTGGCAATGATAATGTCGCTTCAAAGACTGCTTTTACCAACGGTGAAACCTGCTGCAAATGGGAAAGAAGTTGCTTTTTTCGTAAAGTAGGTGATATGCATCACATGATAATACCAGAAAACTAACTTATTTATGAAATTTTCCAAATAATTGAGCTTTAATCATCTTTCTTCATAATGACATAATTAGACGGGCGGTGACTTCAATCAAAGGGTCTTGTGAATGAGATGATTGGGGATTGATGATCATGGAGAGGACGGGACCAGCACAATATCTGGAAAACTAACTTATTTATGAAATCTTCCAAATAATTGAGCTTGAATCATCTTTCTTTGTAATGACATAATTAGATAGGTAGTGACTTCAATTAAAGGGTCTTGTGCATGAGATGATTGGGGATTGATGATCATGGAGAGGATGGAACTGGCACAATTGCGATCATTAGGATCCATTTAATTAGGGTTCAATTCATATGGCCACTGTTACTAATCATTTTCGACTCGTGTCTGTATAGGCGACTTTTATCTCTTTTTGTCAATATATAATTTTCTTTTTATGAACTTATTGATTGCTGACACCAACTTGTAAATGTAATGAAATCTGGTCATGCGTGTAATTTTTTGGTCATTATGTTGAATTATAGTATGATAGGGGTTACTTAATTAATTTATGTTCAGATAGCAGCCAAAATGTCTTGTTTCTTGGGACCCCATTAAATGATCTTTTCTTGATGAATGTCTTATAGTCACAGTCATGAAAAGAAGAGAAGAAAGAAGGAAAAAAGTTGTAAATGCATGTGATCCAACACCCTTTTTGTTCCCCATTCCTTCCTTTCTTTCTTTCTATCTTTTTTCTGTAAATTTTTACGTATTAAGTCTTGCTTCTTTTGGCTAAATATACGGAAACCCTTCCGTCTCATTGACATATGAATAGCAGCAGATCAGGAGCAACGATCTGCTACATGCTCAGAATAAATCAAACAACAAGCACAAAAGCATCTAGAGATGAATAAAAAACAAATCGATAGATAAACTTTCTGTTCTCGAAAAAAAAATCTCTTTGAAAACCTTATATGAATCTCTAATTTCCATATGTTCAATCTCAACCAATCTGGACCTAGCTACCTGTAGTAATGATCCGTCTCCTCATCTGCATAACATCTAAAGACTTCTGTTGGTGTTGAATTCATGCTCGAAAATCTTGGTCAATTTCCTTCTTTCGAACAACTGCATTCTGCAATAGACACAACCAAATAGCATGAGCGTCTTCTTGAGTCAGAATGACAAGATCCTCTTAGTCATATGTTACAGACGCCACTCGTTGTGCATGCAGAGGGTCAATGGAAAAACAGGAGACAAGAGAGAGCTCCAGAAGAGACAACTGAAAAGAAACTCTTATGGCTTGTCCTGTTGCTCCCAGTTTCGATTCTTTTTTCACTTTACGTGGACCTAGAAACTGTCTTCTTCTGTACCCGATGAAAGATGCATAGAAAGCATCAGTCATCAGCTCTACATAATTGGATTTATCCGTATTCTGTCGGAGTGTCGAGCTTTCTCGTCTCGGAATTCTAAAGAGGGACGATATAAATAAACTTGAAATCTGATGAATTATGGCATGGACACCTTGGAAGTTCATGGAAGCCATCTTGACTCATGTTCACAGTGCTTTCACGTTGAGAAATAATTAAGTGACCGTTATTAATTCACTGTGTAATTAATAGCTTGTTTTGGACCACAAAAAATACATAACAAACAATTAAGAAATGCTATAGAATCCACTCCTTTAAGAATTTGTGGTCCTCAACGTACTGCTACTCTTACAGTTGCTCAAACACCATTATGCTAGCAAAACCCATTATAATCCACTAGTTTGTGTAATTAACTCTTTACATAGGCTGTGTCGTTACGGTTGCGTGTCCAATTTTTCAAATGTAAGACTCAATTTACACGCAAAAGGAAGAAGAGAAGGAATGGTTAATGTCCCTTTTGAGATATATAGGCTATTTCATTCAAGCGGTTACCTAACAAATGAGTTTTTCTTCTTTCGACAGGGCTATGCATATGGAATTGACTCAACTCAACCATCCAAATGCATCGGAGGTACGTTTATTTCTAAGTGCAGTAATGTTCCTAGAGGAGGACAAGAGTATTTGTACTTAAAATCTTGGGCATAGTTGTCCAAAAATCATCAACTTATTGTACAATGGTCAATTTAGTAATAAAGCTTTAATTGTGTCACTGTAGTCCTAAACCTTTTGACGATTTGCCAATTCAATTATAAACCTTTCAATTGTACCAACTTAATTTTAAACTTTTTGACGATAGTCCTAAACATCTTGATATACCGCAAAGGAGGGTATAGAGGAGAATATCTTGTCTCCAGACAAGTTGTGTCCTTGTCACGCATTTCGATGCAACCTTGACCTCTTCTATGTATATGCTAAAACAAGATTGAATAACGTGTGGGATTCGAATCTTGGAGTGGTGTTGGGTTGGTGACGTTAAACAACAAAGAGAAAACTACAAAATGGAAAGGAGACGCTCGTTTGACGTGAAGTGAAAGCACCTTCTTCCCCTTTCTTTTCTTACAACTTTTTCTTGAGATGTCAAAATCCAACCCATTTCACAGAACTACCCTTCTCTCTCTCTCTCTCTCTCTCTCTCTCTCTCCTCTCTCTCTCTCTCTCTCTCTCCTCTCTCTCTCTCTCTCTCTATATATATATATATATATATATATATATCCCCACACACACTTTTGAAGCTAGATTTGGCATAAATATTTTGGTATATATGACTTTATACTCTCGCTCGCATATAAGCTGATTTGACCATAAGTAGAACAAGACGTGGATATGACCACATTGAACAGATAGCCAGCAACGGAGAAATACACAGAACAACAAGGAAAATACGGGCATAAGAAGGTTGAGAGAGACCAATAAAATTCGAACTCATGACCTGCGGTCCGCAATAATGCTAGAAGCATAAATTTTACCAAATGATAAAAGATGATAGATTACTTTTATTGATATTGAATTTGTATGGGAAAAAAAATTAGTACATGAAAACTCAACTTCCATTGTAACATGTTTATTTTTCGATTTTGCTTTACAAACTGATGCGATATCTCGAGCTTTTGACAAGGCATATCTCATCATCGACTTGCCGACATATTTTTCTACACTCATAAACTGAACGAGCTCTATCTTGATCGATCTCCAGACTAAATATGTCGGACACAAAGTTTTAGACAAAAAAAAAAAAAGAGGAGAGTAGAATTCGCATGTTCAATAGACCAAAAAATGGAATGCACTAAAATCGTATCCCCTAGAGCCTAAAGTAATTGGAAATATAATCCAAATTATGCTTAGCATCTTCTGGTACTTTATGATCAAATATCGGTGGCTGCCTCCATTTTCCTAAGTGAGTGGAAATTTCAAAGCCGAGCGGAATCAATGTCAGAAAAGCGGAGTGAGACTCACGGGTTTGTCTCGAAAGCCCCTTTTCGTTTCACTGTTCTAGGCACTCGGTGCAAGAGAAATACTTACCAACGTTCCGACAAACGTGAGCCCAACTCACGTCCACCGTCGGATGAGGTGGACTCCACATGGAACACGCTTTGATTCGCGGTTGCATGTAAATCGAGCTCACACGATTCTCGCGCACCCGATGTTCGGCTCTTCTTCAGACACATATTCTCTCCCACTTCCAAATCTCGAGGGACGCAAGACCCCATGTGCTTTGCCACTGAATCATGTCAAGAGGGGGTGATTTTCTTTTGAAGGATGTCTTTGTTTGTGTTTGAATATAGTTAGTCCATCGAGCAGCATTGGAGATATCTCGATAGGTGCACACTGAAGTCATTTCGCCTAAAGATAAGACAAGTTATGCAAGAAAAAAAAAAAATTGAAGTGTTTGAATGAAGGGGTGGTATGAACATATTCAAACATCAAATAAAGCCCAACATATCATATTAGAACAAACTTCAAAAAAGGGATCTAAAGTGCCATTATTTATTTAAAAAAAATTTGGTCCTTGCTTACTCAAAATCAAGTGTTTAATCAAATGAGTGATATGAACATCTTCAAACATCAAAAGAGGCCGACATATCATTTTGATGATCATGAACCTAAAAAAAAAAAAGGAAAACCTAATACGCCGCATTATTTTAGTCGGTTTTGTTTAGATTCTTACTTACGTTTTCCCAAGGAATAATTTTGCGTAAATCGGTCTCGGAGTGCAGTGTCTTTTTGCTTTTAAAAACTAGAGGAGACCGTTCGGAGCACCAGCTATATCTGCTTACACAGTCCCACCAGTTGAGTTTCGCTAGCTATCGCTGTCCTCCATTATCGCCCCTTTGCAAAACCTTGGCATACTTCCACACTCTCTCCTATCTCAGTTCCATCCACCAGAAGACCATCTGTTATCTTGTCTCTTTCTCTCTCTCTCGTACTGAACCATGGCTCTTCTGCTGGAGAACTCGTGTGACAGCGTACTGCTATCCTTGGAATCCCAGAAGTCCATACCTGCACCGTTCCTGACCAAGACCTACCAGCTAGTGGACGACCCGCCGACGGACCACATCGTCTCGTGGGGCGACGACGGCACCACCTTCGTCGTGTGGCGGCCCCCAGAGTTCGCTCGCGATCTCCTCCCCAGCTACTTCAAGCACAACAACTTCTCCAGCTTCGTTAGGCAGCTCAATACCTATGTATGCAGATTCTTGACTCTTTCTTCGGCTAGGTTTCACCTAGTTACTTAAGAAACTCAAATCTTTAATTTTTTGAAAGGGACTGCACCGACAGCTGAAACTTTTACAACAGTTGATTGTGCGCATTCATTAGCAGATTTCACGAATGAATCACATGAATTCATTTCTAATGAGAAGCAGTGGAAGAGAAAATAAGTGATAGAACATTTCTGCTGCAGTATCATGTAATTCTAGGTAAAACTACTGGTAGGAGCCTTTACATTTTTGCTGGAGAGGCTTTCGTTGTTCTCTGTAATGACTTTAGGGTTTCAGAAAGATCGTGCCAGACAGATGGAGTTGCCAACGAGTTCTTCAGGAAAGGAGAGAAGCACATGCTCTGCGAGATCCACCGGAGGAAATCTCCGCAGCCCCAACAAGTGCCCATCAACCACCAGTATCCACCGTCCCCAATCGGCGGATGTGGCGGCTATTTTCCCTTCGTTGGTGGCCGAGTCAGCTGCATCTCTCCTCCCGATTCGGACGAATTGGCCTGGTGTGACTCGTCCCCACTGATAAATACTCCTAATGTTTCAATGGTCGACAACTTTGTTAGCTACAACAACAGCCCATCATCATCATCGACATCGTCGGTTGTTGCGGCTCTCGTCAAGGACAACGAGAGGCTGAGAAGAAGCAACGACATGCTCGCGTCCGATCTCGCTCACATGAGGAAGTTGTACAACGACATCATCTACTTCGTGCAGAATCATGTGAAGCCCGTCGCACCGAGTAACTCCGCTATTCGAACCAGGCTTTTGGGAACTTTCCTGCTATGAACGGACTTCAAAACCACGTTCCTCAAGTTGGTAAGAATGTTGCGGACTCTCCCACCAACACTTCCCAGAGCTCCGTCACGATTCTCGACGAGGAAGATGGGACTAATTGCAGTAGCAGCAAGATGAAGCTATTCGGGTGCCTCTCCAGTCGAAGAAGCGGTTGCATCCCGATAAGTACGCTTCGACGAAGATCTTGGAGACTAACAACAACAAGCCTTGTTTGGTGTTGGAGAATGATGAGTTGAGGTTGAATCTCATGCCTCCTTCCCACATTTCCTAGTTATTAGTGTTTTGTTATCCCCCCCTCTAGCGAGTAGACTACTAAATGAATGCGGGTATGGGTGTTAATGCATTTGCGATTTGTACAGAACATTATTGCTACTATCATGTTATTCCGCTAGCTGAGATTGAAAAACAATAGTCTTTTTTTCTTGTCTTTCTTAATCTTGCTTGTCTCTCTCTTTATCCGTTTGGAAGCTAAGCGATTTCTCGCTCTCTATACACTGATTATTAAGCCAACCGATCTGAAGGTACTCATTATGGAAACTAGATTAGAGATAATGCACGCAGGGTAAAAAGCATAATCGCTAGACATATAAAGCTTTTACTAGATGATTAACAAAACTTCAGGCCCTTTATATGACGAATAGTTTAAATAATCATTTTTTTGCACGCTGAAGAGGATGTTTCAACTACAATTTGCTAAAGTTACATCTATTAGAGCCACTTCAATGGATTTGCGCCACATTGATAAGGCCCTAGCTAATGACAGACAGGACATGATATTGTTGGTGTCTCCACAGGAGACAAGAAAGCACTTCATTTATTCATTTTTATAGGATCGTACTACAATTATTTCAGAAGAGACAAAGTCCATATTGTTTTTTAAAGGAACCGTAAAGAAAGTTGCGAGATGGCAATTTGGCGTAGGATGTGCCACAGGGATTGGAGATCCAGGGTAGAACATATCATAGTCATTTTATAGAAAGTGTAAGGGTCGCATGAGGTGCTTTGGATGTCACCAGCAGGGGCACATCATGGAGAGATTGTGTGAAACTAAGAAATAGATATGATAGGCACTTGACACAGCAGCGTGCCAAATAATTGTACCTAGAAATATAGATGTACGGATTCTTTTTACATCTAAATGAAAACCTTTCGAAGCCCAGTCGTAGGCCTGGTGGGTGTTTTCTTGCAGGTTTAGCTTTTTTATTTGTTCAACTTTGTTTGCAGCAGATCAGCTTTGGTCTCTCTTCACTACGAGCAAAATGCCAGGATGGTTTCAAGGGAAAAAGGAGTCGGTCACGGTCTATCGGGCGCCCAAAAAGGATGCTTTAGGACTTTGCGTGAATTGCTTCCAGCCGCATCGCACTGAGAGAGATCCAATTTTGAAACGGAGCAGCTCTATCGAAAGAGACCAAAAAGAGAATGAAGATTTGAAAAAGGAGAAGATGGCTTCGTCTTTAGTTTGAGCCCCTTTTTGACGCACTTTATTGACATTTCTCTCCGCACGTTAACATGGCTCGATGAAATGATTCGGAATTCGATTGCAGATTATAGTTAAAGCCCGGAATTGCGACTCACCACTTTATGAACAGAGGCGGACACGATGCACAAGAAAGTGTGTTGTAAAGGGTTCTTGAAGCAAGAGGGAGAGTCCTACTCATATCGCAGTAAGCGAATAGGATAGCCTTTTCTCGAGTCTCCAAGTCCAAGTAGGGTTGACGATCGTAGAGGCGACAGTGGAATTAGAGAGAGGTGGCATCCGGTGTATTCTGGGATTGAAGTAGCTAATGATGATGATGACCAATTAGGGTTTGCTGATTACAAAAACCAAACTCATCTGTAAAGTCACAGTGAGAAATTGATGGTAATTTACGTAAATATTACTAATTTAAGTAGCTACATATAGGTTTTCTCACATCACTTTTTAGGTAAGGCTCTTGTCATAAGCTGTATGTATAAGAATCTTCTACTTCTCGCACGGTTCTTCCCTCGGTGTCTCGATAAATCTCAACCATCGAAAAGAACCCTACTTTCATAAAAGCACTCATTAAAGTACTGTGTGGAATAGAGGATCCATGTTCAGATCCCACCTAATGTACTGGCCATTTTCTATCACAACGTAAAGAACAATTAAATCCGTATCACCTAATAATAATTTCACACTGCACTAAAATAACCCTACTCTCTCTTCCTCCCTCGCTCCCTGTTTCCTCACTTTGCCTCCACGCGCGGCGATGGAGGTTGTTGACGAGTCCTCGCAACCTTGGATCAAGGTTGATCCTAGGGGGTCGACCACCTTAAGATAACTCAATGTAGGAGGTTGTAGTATTGTCCGATGGAGCTGGAAGCAACGATGGAGCATAGCGGTGGCAAGATGGGCGGGGGAGAGAGAGAGAGAGAGAGAGATTTTGGATTAGGTATTTGGTGGACACGTGGTACAAATCTAAGGACTAAACATGTGAGAACAATGGATAGGTACAGTATGCGGGGGCATCTCTCTCGCCCCCAATTTTCTACAGTATACAAATGATCTTGTCATTGTCGTATACATATATAAGTATATACGATGTGCTTGCCAATAATGTTTATTTAGATTGATTTTGTAAATTTTTCATCATGTGTGTTCATATACGTTTTACTTTAAAGGAGAAGAACAAAATTGAATAATAATGGGTCGGTCAAATTTAGATACTCAATTGGGTCGTGAATTTTTTCTTTTTTGGGGGATCTGTAATTGGTTTGTAAAAGTTAAATGATGTCTTATTGCATGAAATGGGGCAAGGAGCAATTTTGTTTCCTAAAGTATAATGCTTAGAAAATTTTTTGTTCTAAATGGTATGACACCCCAGAAAGGTTCTACTTGTTACCTTTTGAGGAGATACAATTTACAACTTTTCAAAGTTAAGGCTTCTATTCACATTTTGGGTCTTCAAAAATATCAAAGGAAGACCGAAGAAAATAATAACAAATCTAGATTTGTGATTTTTTTTTGTTCTTCTACACCATATTATGTTTCTCTTGAACTTATGGATTTATTTGAGTTCGTAACTGAAAAGCACTATGAAGTGCATCGATATCGTGTTCTTGTATAGGCATTGTATCCTAGTGTTAGTATCTCCGTTAAAGCCATTCTGATAAAATGATAACTAGAAGTCAACCGTGATTTTTTTTCCTTATGATTGAAATGATACAGTTGGGTCTGGCTTTGTGTGAACTTTTCAATGACACCCAATTTGACCAAATCAGATGCCTCGCGTATGTTAAATTTCACGTGTCGCTCTTGATCTGGCTTGCACACGAGAGGTGGTGTTAAAATATATCTCATATTGCTTGTTTACAAGGCATATGTATTTTTTTTATATGCACTTAATCTTTCTCTTCTTAGAAGTTTAAAGCTTTTGTGTTGTAGAAAATTGAAAATTGACGGAGAGATTTGTAGAAAGGGAAAAGGAGAGGCGAGTCCATTGAGCAGCGACAAGGTTTTAACAAAGTTTCAACAAGGCCTTATATTTGTGTGGGTTGGGCTTTAACGGCATGAAGAAATTGCTTAGAAAATGATATCTAAGCAAACTACATTAAAATGCTTGTCATCGACATCATTAAGATTCTCTACTAGTGACAGGTTATTAAAAATGGCATACATCAATAATTCTATATTCACGAAAATCCATGCTTGTCTTGTTTTTTTTTTGGTCAGACATGCTTGTCTTGTTAATTAATTCTTTTGATATAGGGACATTTCAGGAAAAAAAGCTAAATATTACCAAAGTAGGAGGCATACTCCTATAGGCTATAGCATGATTGTTCATCATACTAGAGCACAAAACTCTAACTGTGTGCACAAGATCATAGAATTTGGCAATCAAAGAAAATTTTTACATACAAAATGGGGGAAATTGTCAAAAAAAAGTCATAAATCTTTTGCAAATTTTGCCAATTTAGTTCTGTTGGTTGGAAACCATTGACCTGGATACCATCCGGCCTATGAGACATGGCCGGCATTGACGTGGATAATTTTAATGATATTTTAATATTTTTTGAATAATTTTATTTATTTTTTCTTTTTTAATTTTTCTCTATTTTTCTATTTTCTTCTTCCTTTTTCCTTTTTTCCCTTTCTTTTTTCCATCCATTATCACGCTAGGGCTGCCCTTGCTTGGGTGGGCAAGGGCAACCCTCGCCAAGGGCCGGCCGGGGCAACCCTAGGTTGACGTCGGCAAGGGCAACCCTCCCCTAACGCCGGAGGGAAAAAAGAAAAAGAAAAATATAAAACATAAAAAATATTAAAATATTATTAAAAATTATCTATGTCAGCACTTGCAATGCCACATATGACAACTTGTGCCCACGTTAATGATTTTTGATTAATAGGACTGAATTGGTAAGAAGTGAAAAGGTTTAGGACTTTTTTGACAATTTTCCCTATCACTTGCATTGGAGCCTCGACATTTTCAATTTGCGCCCATAAGTCCTAAATATATATTGCAAAAGTTGATGACAAATATAATTAGATCCTGAATCTTCCTATTGATGCAACTAAGCCCCGAAGATTTACCAGAAAGTACGGTAAAAGTTCTAAGCTCCATTAAGAACTCCAAGATAAAGGTTGCCACGCAGGCAATTTTAACATTGATTTGAGACCTAAGGTTGAAGGACAGTTGATTTTAGAGAGATGTCACAGTAAAAGAGGTCAAAGTAAGGCAAATACGACGTGGATTCAATCTCAACCATTAAATAATATCTGCCTGCTGACATGTGGGCTACGAAAATGTAAATTTACCTTAAATTTTAGGGTAAAATAAATAATTTAAAAAACATTTATCAAATATGAACACTTATATCGCTTACAAAAATGGATGAACACAAAATATTGAGACATAAATTATTATCTATAGTGATAATATTATTTATTTACTAATTATTTTAAGTGATCTAAGTAATATTTTTTAAAAAAATATTTCAAATCATTCATTTTTCTCAAAATAAACGCGCTCTTAAGCATTTAAGTGTCGCATAGCCTCTTCTGCGGGCACAAGCACGAAGTATTGTATGGTGGTGACGTGGGTGAGAAGATAAAGTGGTGCTACCGTGATAATGCAAAGTAAAGACATCTATGAATACAAAAGAAGGACGCACCCAACATCAATATCTTTCTCGATTGGATTCTTTTTATCCAATCGAACCTGTTCTTGCAGAGAACGTGTCCACTTTATTCATGTCTTCTTAGCTTAAGGAAAAAAATTCAAAAATTATAACATTAATGTATTAATATTTTCCATTGAAATCAGGGTGCTATTGAGTTTTTCTGAGTTTTGGATTGGTGTTGCAGTACAAATTAGAGACCAGGCAACAGCCATTCCAACATTTTTCACCCTTCTCCCTACAGATATTTCAACAATCGACGGCTAAGAAATCATAGACATTAGGTATGTATGTCTCTAATTCCACATCGCTCATAGATAAGGTTCTTACGATGATAGATAAGTCTCGCGCAACCTCAAGCTAAATCATATGCTTTAAAGGCTTGGATGACTCGTGATAAAAGGAGATAATATCATTGTGGCTTGGTAAGCTTGAACGGTGCTGACCGCCTTTTCGCAGAAATTCCCATTTGTCAAACTATTGTTATTACTAATAGTTGCATTATGAGCAATGCCTCATGAAATGAATTTGCTTGTGTTGGGGATGCAGATGATGATCTTGTCATTACTTCTTCAATCCATGCGTATTATCAATAATTGCTTACAAAGGAAAAACCCTAATTGCTTAAACGGATGAACATGTGGTGATATTAGCCACGCCAGGAAATCATAAATCAAAACCCGGATTAAAGACGCAACTGGAAAGCCAATTTGGCTCTTTGTGTGAACGATGTCGCATTGTTGGCTCTCTAGCCTTGACCTATTTGATGCGCCATAAATGTCACCTAACAAAACGTCCGCATCATAACACCAATTGCACCTAGCAGGTCTTCTTTCTTCTTCTTCTTTTGTTCCTTTTTTTTTTTTTTTTGCTAAGAACCCTTTCCTTTTCAGATTTTGGCATTTCCGAAATCGAAATTGCAATGCACTCCATAATTTTTTCCAAAATGAATAATGGGGGTAAAAAGGTTCCTCTGCTCGTGAAAGTTCGTTAGCTATAAGTTGGTCCAGCACATGAAACCAGTGAGCAGCAATCAGAAGAACCTGATCCGTCTCGAAACGCGTTCCTCTGCGCCATCTGATCAGGATAATGCAAGAGTTGTCTAATTGCATCCCCTTCCCCCTCCCTCTCCGTGGGCATCCGACGTTAGAGCCCTCCTCATAATTAATTTCGGGTGTGATTTCTGACACCTGTCACGTGAGTGGGGGCTTTAGGGTTCGTAAAGAAAGTGAAGTTTGGAATTTGATTTTATCTTCTTCTTTTTCTTTTAAATGAATTTTCTGCATTAACTCTCCCTCTCCACACAGCGATGTGTATTCAGATAAAATAATTCACGCACGATCGACGGCACCAACTTTTGGTAGCCCCCAGGAACAGTTGGCACATATTAGCCCCGCCGAATTTTGACGTCATGCACACGTCATATAGCGCGCCTTCTAGGTTTACTTCGTCTGCATGTACGTCTCTCTCATCCTTGTGTTCCCATACACGATCCCCTTGTCAACTCATTTTTTTTGGAATTGATCTTGCGTAGATTCAATCATTCGAAACGACTATTATTCCTCTGATTGTTAAGTTAATCAAGAACGAGCCGAGCATGCGTGTAGACGTATTTAACATGTGATTTTGAGCCCACCATCGCAATTATAAGTATCGTGCAAAAAGTTTGGTAATCTTGAAATCACGTAACTCAACATTTTTGTTAGGATGCCCTTGTAAGTTGTGTTAGAGAAGTTCCACATTGAAAAATTGATGTGATGCAGAGTAGTTAATATATCCTAATTGGTTTATAATTCATTAGCTTAATCTTTTGAGTGAAGGTTGGTCCAACTAGATATATCGACGGGTTCAGACTTGGGCTTTCTCTTAACGATCTCCCCGGGTGCAGATATTGAACTTCTACTGCGTACTCTCAACAAATAGTATCAAAACCGATTGTTGATTGGTGGTCTAATCTTAATATGTATCGATGTTTAGTAAATATCTCAAAGAATCTAGTGACCAAATCAGTTTTTGGGCTGGTGAGCGTTGTGCTGTAGCAACGCGGGCTCGATAGGCGTTGATAGAGATTCAAGTTGAGATATATTGGTGCAGAATGATACTTGAATTAAGAGAGAGCAGACCTAACACTACAGCTCACACATAAGAGAAATATTATTAAGATGCACATGTGAGTTGTGTTAGAGAAGTCTCACATCGGATAATTAATGCGGTGTTGAATAGTTAATATATTCTAATTAGCTCATAACTCATTGGTTTAATCTTTTAAATGAAGGTGTGTCTAACTAGATATATTAACGGGGCTCGAGATTGGGCTCACTCTTAGTGATCTCCCCAAATGTAGGTATTAAACTTCTGTTGTGCACTCTTAACAAATAAAAAGAAAGCTAGCTCAAAGGATAACGCTTTCTCTCACGTTTATAAATCGATCATTAGCCCCTTTCATAACTGATATAGGATAACCTCAATAATCTCTCCCTCACATATTAGGGCCTGGGTCGAAGTCGCAACAACACGTATTTCTCCCGTATGATTGTTGCATCTACATTTGTTGGTAACCTGAATTTTGATACTAGCCTTGAGTGATTTTGGGTCTCTTTTATCCCAAAAATCGCAACATTTTGTATCTATCCCATATGACTATTGAGTCCAAATTTATTGATAACTTGGATTCTGATACTAGTCTTGACTCTAATATATTGTTAGGATGCACATGTGAGTTGTGGTAGAGAAATCCTGTATCGGATAATTAATGTGATGTGAAGCATGTCAGCAGGTGCGCAGAGCCGGAGCCCGGCATGTTCGCCCGCTGGGCCGAGTGTTCGCCCACTTCAGAGTCTTCGCCTTTAGATAACAATCAGTGTCCGTCCCTTATAGGTCGCCAAACTACGACGAGAGTTTTACCTTTTGAAGCGCCAGTCGTGTAGGGCGACCGGGCCAGGCCGAGTCAAAAAGGCTTTGATGACTCAAAGCAATTAATATATCATAGTTGACTCATAACTCATAGACTTAAGCTTTTGAGTAAATATGGATCCAACTAGATATATTGACAGACTTGGACTTGAGTTCTCTCTTGGTGATCTCCCTAAGTGTAAGTATTAGACTTCTGTTGCATACTCCCAATAAATGGTATCAGAGCCGATAGTTGATTGGTGGCTCATTTTCAATATGTATCAGTGTTTGGTGAATAGCTCAAGGAATCTGATGACCAATTCGATTTTCGGGTAGGTGGGCATTGTGGTGTAGCAACATGGGCCCGATAGGTATTGATAGAGATTCAAGTCGATATATGTTGGTGCAGAAATATATTTGAGTTAAGGAGGAGCAGACCTAACATTGGACCTCACACATGAGGAGGAGATTGTTAGGATGCATGTGTAAATTGTGTTAGAAAAATCTCACACCGGATACTTGATGTAGTGTGAAGTAGTTAAGATATCATAATTGGCTCATAACTCACTAGTTTAAGTTTTTGAGTTAATATGGGTCCAATTAGATATATTGACGGGTTCAAACTTGGGTTTTCTCTTGGCCCAATAATCTCTCTCTTTGTGAAGCCACCTGCATTGGCAACAATTGCTAGATGTGTAGAGGGCATCGACAATAGTAATGTCTGAGTTGGCCCGGATGACAGCTTCATATCTATAGTGGCTTTGGTCTTTATTTGGGGAGAGAGAGAGAGAGGAGGGGGGGGGGGGGGGGGGGGGGGGGGAGGTTGCCGGAAAGTGGTGGTGGTGTCGGAGGAGGGGGTGGTGGTGGATCGTCAAGGACGATACTTCTTCGGCAATGTGGCCCCGTGACCTTCGGATGGAGTAGTGGCGATGGACTGACTAAAGTACAAAGATCTAGATGGCTGGCTAGGGTTTCTTAGAAAGAGAAAGGGGTTGAATTTTTGTTGGTGAGGTCAAAGTCACAATGGATTGGGATGCATGCAATATGGGGATTATTTTAACGTTAGGGGGTTCTAGGACAATCCGTTTCTTTGCCCAAGCTCATGCCTAGAAAATAAGATGTGAGTCTAATAATAGGAGTGATGATAAGGACGGTAACAATAGTAGTAAAAAGAATGTTGGGGAGGGAGAGCACTAGTGTGGACGAAGACTGAAATAACATGGCATCATAATAAATTGTCGCCGATACTAGTTATCATCAAGTCTACTGTTGAAATTCTTCACATCGCTTGATAAGATAGTTTATTTGCTTTTTAGATACATGTGGTCTACATTCACTTGTTAGCTTGAACTTTTGAATTGGACTTTTCAACATGTATCAGAGCTAGGTTTTGTCTCTTTCAAGTGTGCATCCATCCTTGCTAGTCAGATTAATCGTCTTGCACATGAGAGCTAAGTTCTGATTCTTTCGCATGTGCATCCACCATTGCTAGTTAGATTGATCGGCTTACATGTGAGAAGGGGTGTTAAAGTCTCACATTAGCCGCCGTCGCCAACATTCTCTCTACAATTTGAGGTCATAGTCCCACACTGAAAGTGATCGACCCCATATGAGAACTCAAACGCAAGCAATTTATGCTCGAATTTTCATCTCTATTCTTTCATACGTACAAGCTGCGGCGGGGGGCCGGAGAGAGAGATATTTGCATCTATTGGATCTTATAAGAAATTTAAGGAAAGAATCATTTTAAAATCTTGTGATTATAGTCCCCAAAAGTCGAGTTATTATAAATACTTAAAAGTTATGAAAAGTTATTATAAATACTTTTGACATAGGTGCTCCCACTTCATGTGAACGGGAGATTTTTGGAATTCGCATCGAGTTGAATTTATTGTATATTTTATGAACAAGACATTTACGCCGAGAAAAGAAAACATCTTCGTTACATGAATTTAGATTTTAATCACAGGAACGAATAAAGTATGACTTCATAATAGAAATCCTCTACCGTACATTCATGAGATAAAACCAACTGTTAATCAACATAACATATTCTCCTCCCAAACATACTTGTTCAAGATCCGTCCCTGGCTGTCTCCGACAGACCTGGGGTCAGAGGCAGCAGAGGTGGCGACTGCCAAGGTTAGGGTTGGGCCCGGCCAAGGGAGGAGGACAAATGGACATAGCATCTCGTCCCCTGTGATAGATAACGATGTAGGCCTCGTGATATGACGCGAAACTCGTCCACATTTCCATATAAACCAAAAGACATTAGAGTGCACCAAATAAAACAAAAGCTCAACAACTCTACAATGGGAAGGACCAAAAACCTTGGCCTATATATATATATATTCTTACCTAAATGCGCCATTTATCATATATTATTAAAGCACTAGAAGTCGAGTAACTGTTATTTATAGTCCTCACCTCATCCGGATGGATAGCAGTCAGTCCATGATAACACTATTCTATTCCTCCTCCTTCCTTGATTGCTTCTCTCTCTCTCTCTCTCTCTCTCTCTCTCTACAGTCTCTCTTCAAGCCTACTCTTTCTTTCCCATTCCTCCGTCTGTCCATACCAGTCCCCTCATCTGTGCACCTTTTCTACGCTCCACTTCAAGTTCACTCATAGTCTCCCCCTCCAAGAAGATAGAGAGAAAAAGGCCATGGATAATATTGATGAGCTGAGTTCTTCAGCCACACCAAACCAGCTGGACCTGCTCATGACAATGCACACGGAGAAGCCGCCCGAGTTTTACGACGGCATGTGCAGAGAGTTCGCCAACCTGACCCCCGCCGAGCTTGGTGGCGCGAGTTGCGCCGCCAACACTGCAGATATGGATAACATCATGAGAAGCTTCTTGGACAATAGCGTTAACGTTAGCCCGCATTTTGTCACTCCCTACTCATTCCAAAACCTACCCCCGCCGACGTCCTTGTCCACCCAGTTCCCAATCCACGAACTGCCCCAGCGTGACGGCCCACAGTCACCGTCGATGGCGGCAATGAGGGAGATGATCTTCAGGATCGCGGCGATGCAGCCGGTGCACATAGATCCTGAGGCGGTGAAGCCACCGAGGAGGAGGAACGTGAGGATATCAAAGGACCCGCAGAGCGTGGCAGCGCGGCACCGGCGGGAGCGGATAAGCGAGCGGATTAGGATCCTGCAGAGGCTCGTGCCGGGCGGGACCAAGATGGATACAGCATCGATGCTGGACGAGGCCATCCACTACATGAAGTTCCTGAAGGACCAGGTGCAGTCGCTCGAGCGAGCCTCGATCGACGGCAACGGCGGGGCTCATAATGGGGCGAAATTCCTGGCGGCCGGGTCGGGTGGCAGTCACGGTGCTTCTGCGTACCAGCATTCGCATCGTGATGTAAATTCGGGATATGGAGATAATGTTTAGAATGGAACGATGGAATTCGCTGAAAAAGCGAAAAGCCAGAGGAAGAATCGTTTGTCGAATTAACAATGTCATGACTGATGCATTTTTGTTGTTTTCTCATGTGGGCATGGTTATGTGGTTTAGATCAAATTAATTTTAAATACACAACTTAAATAATTTTTCTTTTTTTATAAAATTACTTCCATCACCATTAATAATTCGGATAGTTGATCAATCTTCAATTTATAACAACCCACATCGTCGTTATTATGTATTCTGTCAAAATCCATTGATCAAATTTGTTAATTCAACTGAATTTCATTTTAAAAGTATGTGAGACTCATGTTAAGTCCCACTAAAAAAACATAGGTTTCTTAGGCGCTTTATCCACTAAATCGTTCATAAATGAATATCTATATAGAATATTCACATAGTAAGACTAGTTTATAAAGATGACATCCTAAGTGCTGCGGCAAAGTTGAGCTATTTGAATTTATTTACCTATATTTGACATCAATAATGTCTCTTACATGGGAAAATTATCAAAAAAAAAATCCTAAATTATTATATATTGTATCAATCAAGTCATAAACTTTTTTTTTGTCAAATGAGTTATAAATTTTTGCGTTTATGTTAATTTTGACCGAAAATCGCTGACATGGATGTTGCCATGTTGTTGGCCATAGGCAAGGGCTGAGCCTAGATATGGAGAGGGCGTTGCGCCCTCGCCGAGTGCCGATAAGGTTCAGTCAGTACTTGGCCAGCCCTTAGCCAAAAAAAAAAAAAAGGCAAAGAGAAGAAAAAATTTAATGAAAAAAAAAAATTTCAAAATTTCAAAAGTATTAAATTTTATTAAGAAAATGTCAAAGTCAACTCGATCGCATTGTGTAGGACGTCTGACGTTCATGTTTGTATTTTCTAGTCAATATTGATCGGATGAACTGAATTGATATAAATAAAAAAAATTTAGAACTCAATTGGCCCCAAAAAAATATTTAGGATTAAATTGACATAAATGTTATAGGTTTAAGATATTTTTAGTAATTTTTTCGTGATTTTGGGCTAAGGCATGTCCCCGTGATTGTCCATGTCGCATTTAATCATGATGTCTGAAGATCGATGCAACTTAGGAGTCAGGACCATGTGAAATTCTGACAACTAGGGAGAAAACGTGATGTGATTCGATTAGTGTCACCCTGTTGACTAGGCATGATATACCCGTTTAGCTATTTTTCATCTCGTTCGATCACGTACGAACCATGCTCTTGTTTCAGAATAGATAGAAGAGCAACGAATTTCATGTCGAAACATATTTTTGGTCAGAAACTTTTCCTAACGATAGTTAATATTGTTAATAAATGTATAATATATTACGTTGTATTCTTTTGACTTTTCCATATCACTTATTTGGACGAGTGAATTGATTCTTTTCCCATGGTCCTATTAATATTAGGTTTTAAAGAAAATTCTATTTTAATATTTAGTGATTACTATTTGCTTTTGGGTGTGGGAGCAATTTACGCATAAGTAAAAATTTCACTGGGTCCTTAAAAGTGTATGTTATCATAAATTTACAGAAATTGTATCACAAATAGGGAAAGCACGCATATTATAAGATTGTGTGATAATTGAATTCTCTGTCTACTTCAAATAGTAATGAGAAATTAAAAGGACGTTACGTTTGCCCGTATAAATAAAAAACGTAAGGTTATAAACATATTTTTAGTGCTTAAACGGTAATTCGCATGTCAATTAGGACTCCACAATCATTAGTCAATATGCTTTTCTCTCATCCATTCATTCGTTCATAGTTTAACATTAACAATTGACTAATGAAAAAGGCTTGGTAACAAGTTGAAAATCGAAGCATTTTTAACCATGTATTATACAACGTGCATTTTATTCGTTTATGATGCCTTTTACTTGCCATGTCATGCATTGCATCCTGTCCATGAAGTGCATGTTCTTGTTTTTCTCTGTTATATTCTTTACAACGACCTTGCGTTTTAGAATCACTATGGACTTGTTTATCCCCTTTTCATCGTGTCATACATAAATCAGTACTTGTAGTTCCTTTATTTTTTCTGTTTGATAAGTTAAATTCCTTGATTGCTCATCCGTTCTGGCCAACTACGATATGTGCAAGGTTTTTGCTCACATCTTGTGAGGGAGATGACATGAATGGTTTCTAAACTTTGATTTAATATGTAATATTTCTGTTAAACTTTTTAATGGCCCTTGAACTACTAGTAAAAGCTCAATGTAATCCTTCTGCTTACTCAAACTATAAATCAGACATTATTTATGACATGAGATTATATGTTGAGTTGGATCTTTAAAAACAATGAGTCAACTGTCAATCTTTTTTATCTATCTATTTTAGGAAAAGGGGAAAAAAGAAACCTTAGGGCTTCAACTAGGGGTGAGCAAATCAGACTAACCGGACCAGGACCGGTGGTCTAGTTTTGGTTCTAGAGGGGTTTGGTTTGGTTCCTGATTTCTAAAATTGAAACAGATGATCGAGCGGTTTGGTTCCCGATCCTGAAATCGGAAACTGAATAGCTTGGACCGAACTTGTTAAATTTTTTATTTAAAAGTAACCCTAATATTTACTTGTTTATGGTTTGTTTCACTTCGTAGCCCACTTTTCTTTTCTATTAGCAAAATGGAACCCTTTTGTGGATGTGCATAAAATGGAGGAAACAATTTTTGCACAAACGTCGAAAGAGAATGACTGATGGGCAGAATGTTGCATGTTTTTCTTTTGTCATGTTACCGATCCAATAGAACGTCTCAGGAATTGGATTCGGACCGAGAACCAATCACCCATAGTGTCAACATGTCCATCGTTCTTTGATGACGTTTATTATTATATCCTAAGTTGGGAGGATATCTTACTTACTACAAGTTTTTTGTTATCCACAATTCACACTTTATGGATTGGGAACCTGATCAGCAGATTCAATTAACATGAATTACTGGAATAATAATATTGAATATCTTCATATAGTCTAGGACTACGTTGGATATTTACTATTACTTTATAGACCATATCAAATAAATTAAAAATTCTGAGACAATATTGCATATTAAATAAAAATTTGCAGATCATTGGTGTCGTTCCCCCGTCTTATAATAATATCAGCTATTGCTTTGTAATGAGTTGAGAACCATTTTACTCATTTGACCCCACACTCAGACTCCCACCCACTCCTGCTTGACCTCAAGCGAAACTATTGGGCCGGCCTTGAAAACTAAGCTCCTAAGGACTCGTATGCAATTAATTGTCTTTCCCTCCCCCCACCCCACCCCACCTCTGTGTATGAATTTTTAATTGAATTTCATGTTATAGTTATCTTCAATAGACAAATGTCCCGAAATGGATGAGTTGAACATACCAAGGCATTTCGTTATACACTCTGTAGGCTATACTTGAACCAATCATTGGTTATATGAATGTCGGCTGTTGGTTCAATTTTTTGGAAACTCAATGTATATAGTTATTCACTGAAGAAGCGTCTCTTTGACCCTAATCACATCGAAAAGTCTCACAAACTCAAACTAATAGACATAGATTGTCTAACTCATACACTCCCACTCCTTGTCGGATCCTTGAGCTCTCTCTTGAGTTGAACGTTTCGTTCTATAGGAAATTAGGTCGAGAACATCTTCAAGAAGACAATCTCGTGCACGCGTCCGGACCTCCGCCAGAAAGTGATGGACATTCAGAATAGTCTGGCTTCTCTCGGTGTCTAGGTTGGACGCCCGACCATGTCTTGGCAGACCTCCGAAATACACTTTTGCTGCTGGCTGGTTTGAGTTAGACATCCAGCCAACTTTGGGCCGGACATTCGAGTCTTCGTAACGTTTAAACTTGCGATACAAACCTACTGTAGTTACCTAACTTTTGGTGCTTCAATCTAGACTTCTGCCACCTAACTTGGGATGTCTGAACCTTGTCGTCGCGCACTTCAGATCTTTTCGCTATCTTCGAGCATCCTCAAACTCCAATTTGAGTTGGTTCCAAATCAAATCAGGTCTATGCTTCGACTCACACTCACACGTATATAATTGAAACTTGATGAGCTAAAACTCTTGGGTTCAAACTACTCATGGGGAGCTGACCCTACATCAAAGGCTCACGTGTGAAGGGGAATTTGGCATGTTGCATGTCTAGAGTGTGAGTGTAAAGTTGAATCCTTCATCGGATGTTTGGAGTTAAAAATAATATTTTCTTAATTTACTGCTTAAGGTTTACAAATAAAATGAGTCCAAACTAGACAAGACAAAGCGCTCCGGGTTACCATTTTGTTGCCCGTCCCCAATAGAGAGGCTTTCGTTAAAGATGTGTTCCAATCACGTCCTTTAAGAAACTTGGGCAGCATATTGATGGATTTTGTTGTGCTTGTGGACAGGGAATCCTTCTTGTCCTATAAATTCAGGGCACATTGACCTTTCCCGTGTCCCACTCAATTGTACATCATGAGAGACCAGCTTCGCCAATTCGTCGATCAATACAAACATCAGAACATCCAATTCCAAATTCTTGCATGCGTTTGTGCTTGGGAAGGAACCAAATAAGAATTGAAACTGCAAACTAGTCGGTAAGTTGATTAGAAAAAAACAATAATCGGTCTAATTAAGATCGATAACTTCTAATAAGAGTTGCTTAATATAACAAGTTGGAAAGTAAGGTAAATCAAAGTCTCAACTCCATTGAAAAGTTCGTCTTTTATAAAGTAGAACCAATCGAATATTTGGTAGACAGCTCAAACTGGTAATTGCTGGTTAAAACCCATCCTAGTTGGTTACGTAACAGCAAAAAAGTTGGTAAGTTAGGGAAATGAAGATCCATCGACTCGTACAAGATACGACTGGAGTCTATTTAGGTATTGAACATGTTTTGATACTAGTCGCCGCTAGCTATGAATACAGTAAGAGTCGAGTGTACCGACACGTGGATAAAATAACGGTGAGAATGGATAGAATGATATAGGACGTTTTTTTTGTCACTGTCATAAAAAGGGTGTGCAATTTTCTCTATAACTCTGAAAGGGTCATGTAAAATTGGTTGCGGTGAGAGTGTACTTTGCTTTTTGTTTATTTGAAATGTGGTGTCAATTAATGATAAAAGACTATATATTTTCCTTACTCATTTTTGGTGATCTTGGGCTTCTCTCATCCCAAAATCTAGCTTAATGGATGAGGCTTTCCCTCACTAGGGAGATCGCCAAGAGAGAGTCCAATTTCAGTTCGTCAACCTATTCAGTTGCACCTACATTCACC
>JAGVVM010005490.1:22500-25000 GCA_019149425.1 Psidium friedrichsthalianum | reverse complement strand
TATGAGCCTCCGCGCGTGCTTACTCCTCACCGGGCAGACAAGACAGGAAAGGAAGGCTATTCTCTTTAAGGCTAAAGAAGTGCCCTCAACCGTTGGCTTGCTCGGACTGCTTGGCTTGCTTCCTTGGACTGGGGACTGGAAACATTCTCTCTCTCTAAGGAAGGCAACGCTGGCATTCAGGAGTGGGTGAAGGCTAGCTAGCTGGCTGGCTTCGTAGGCCGGTTCTCTCTCACAGACTGACAGAGCAACTGGACTGGCTTACCTTACCTACTATAGAAGTGGAATAACCACATTGGCAGATGCTAGAGCTGGAAAGCCGCGAAGCCTGCCTTGTGATACAGCTTCCTCGAGTTAGGTTGTAGCTAGTTGGGCGTCTAAGAAAGACGTATCTGAGGACAGACTCTACATATGATAAGTAATTACACCCTGGTGCTTCAGCTTCATAAGGATCGGCGGAGAGCCTTTCTGACGATCCGATCCTATCTCACAAAACCAACCTTAGTCTTAGTTGTTCGAGCTGATGCGTCTGTTGATTCTGCTGCGTGCGTCTGTATCTGCGTCTAAAACGGCTTCCGTTTCTGCGTCATGCGCCTGTGTCGGTTGATTCTCAAGTGGATTCTGAAGATTCGGATGCTAATGCTTTCCCTATGCCCTAGATTCTGTTCTATCTCTTCTCTTGCCCGCCTCCTTCCCGGGATTTGAAAAAGACAACAAACACTACACCCCTACGGCCTAATGAACAGACTTCAAAACTGCCCGCTGACACTAGTACTGAAGACTGACTTGAAAGTGGTACTGGCTAGTGGACTGATGGAGATGGAAATGTCTTCCTCGCGGGATGTGAGACTTAAAGAAGCAGGGGATTCCTTATGTCTGGAAATAGCATAGTCAAAGTGCGTCCAGAAGGAAAGGGATATTACAGAAGGAGCGAAAGAAGCTCGACTGATTAGAGAGGAGCGGAAGTCGATCCAAAACTGTCCTCGAAGTCTGCTGCCAACCTTGCTGCCCTAGGAGCTGCCTTAAATAAAAGGTTTTGCGCTACTTTCATTCCCGAGGTCCACTCAATCAATGAATCCGACCCTTGAATCTGCCCTTGATGATCTACCTTTTCGGTCTGTGCCTTACCCTGCTCTCATACCTGGAATGGAAATACCTGAGTCTAGCTCAGAGGCTGGTCCCCAAGAGCTCTCTTACTTGCTAACTGACTAGCTCCCACTCTGCTTCCAACATCTTCACTGTCTGGAAAAGGGCTAGTCCTTCCTATGAGTTTCGGGCCAAGGTCTTGCAAGTTCGGCTAAGGAAGGTTCAGCAGCTCTAAGAAAAGCTGGTTTCAAAGAGTCGGATGCAAAGCAGCTAGTCCCAAGCCTTATTAGAGACCAGGTGAGGCTCCTCCCACCGCGACTGGTGCTAGAACATCAGTTGACTTTGAAGCTTCGATCGTAGGATCGTTTTCACCATTTTATGTTATTTCTTGATCGAAATGAAAATCCCCACCTACTGGTTCTCAATCTTATTAAGCATTAACAAATGGGACAGATCTGGCAGTTAAAACATTGGTACAGGCCCCACTTTCTCCTTACTCCACTCGATCGGGACAAAGAGCAGGTACTAGTGATTAACCTACTTACCGCCCTGCTGATTCGAAAGAACTCCGTGACACGGACTTTGGGGAAAGAAGGGAAGGATTGATTGCCCCAGAAAGACTGAAGTACAACGTAACTAAAGTAGGACTATCCCAGCGGACTAGAAAGCTCTTCTCTTACGATCTTTCCTATGATTACTCACAATGGATCTCGCATGAAGCTCGGATTTTTGTTTGTGGAAGTGGTGCAAGGCAAGGTTTCGGATAACCACGTGTCATTGACAACTTTTCGACTCTTTCCACTGGAAAGATAGGAGATGCTTTCTAGCCAGAAAGGGCTGTGGTTGGGTGGACTGCTCCACATCTTACTATACACTATACCTAAGAACCTAGTTCATATCGAGACTCGGAATTATATGATCCTTTATGATATGAAAATTCTCGTTCTTGAGAGGATGTGGCAGAAGAACCATAACCTGAGAGATTGGCTTTCGGGCCTAACTCGCACTGCTTTCAAGAGCTAGCTTTCACACTCCTTCTCTTAGTTGATCCATAGCTTGAACAAGACAGCTGCACTGGGATACTCAGAAAGAAGTAAAGCGCATCCACAACTGCCGCAGAAAGAACAGGAGCATCTATACTATCTTCCGCAACTTCCGAAAGAGCCACATCAAGAACAAGAGCTGGTACCGCATGTGCCGCAGGACAGGCAGGAATGGGATACTTCATTAAGGAAGTAGCACCGGAGGGAAGAAATTCTCGCGAATAAGGAAGCACGTCGACTCCGAAAGGAAGCTCGCGAGAGGGATTTACGTCAACAGTTCTTAGAAGAGAGGTCTCAGCTAGCAGTTTGAGCATCCTGGTAGAATGAAACCATATCGAATAGGGAACAAACTCGTTCCAGTACCGCTTCGACTG
>JAGVVM010005490.1:15000-17500 GCA_019149425.1 Psidium friedrichsthalianum | reverse complement strand
GGAACCAGTGTCTTCGTATTTTAGATAGAGCTCTTGCTCCCCCACTGCAATTTCACAAAAAGACTTTACAGTCTTGAGTAGAAGAAGTTCTTTGTTCATTCGACTTTCTAAACTAAAAAAAAGGATTCCCGGAAAGAAAGAGATTCCTTCCGAATTCGCTCCTACTCCTACTCCTTCTTTTCCTTCACCGTCGTTGGTCCTTCATTCGTAGTGGTCATTGTTAAAAAACCCCTCTTTGACATCACATGCATCATCCTGGCGGGAAACCTCCGGTGCGGTACACTGAAGACCAAGCCAATCTCGACAAAAGATGAAAATAAAAAAGAAAACATGAAACTCGCAAACCTCTCATATACACCATAGAATCCGATTTTCTCTTATGAAATAGTTAGTTTATTTCACTTTTCATACCTAAGCCTATCTATCATATACGATATTCCCATCAAGCATTTTCCACTCGAGCGGAAACAGCTGACCAAGAGACAAAAGCTACCTCACCAGACTTCATTGTTCCTGAAGAGAGTCTTACTAATGGCATACTTCTTCAGTCGAATGCTCCTGGGCATTGAGGCTTCCTTCTCGCAGTCGAAGCGGTACTGGAACGAGTTTGTTCCCTATTCGATATGGTTTCATTCTACCAGGATGCTCAAACTGCTAGCTGAGACCTCTCTTCTAAGAACTGTTGACGTAAATCCCTCTCGCGAGCTTCCTTTCGGAGTCGACGTGCTTCCTTATTCGCGAGAATTTCTTCCCTCCGGTGCTACTTCCTTAATGAAGTATCCCATTCCTGCCTGTCCTGCGGCACATGCGGTACCAGCTCTTGTTCTTGATGTGGCTCTTTCGGAAGTTGCGGAAGATAGTATAGATGCTCCTGTTCTTTCTGCGGCAGTTGTGGATGCGCTTTACTTCTTTCTGAGTATCCCAGTGCAGCTGTCTTGTTCAAGCTATGGATCAACTAAGAGAAGGAGTGTGAAAGCTAGCTCTTGAAAGCAGTGCGAGTTAGGCCCGAAAGCCAATCTCTCAGGTTATGGTTCTTCTGCCACATCCTCTCAAGAACGAGAATTTTCATATCATAAAGGATCATATAATTCCGAGTCTCGATATGAACTAGGTTCTTAGGTATAGTGTATAGTAAGATGTGGAGCAGTCCACCCAACCACAGCCCTTTCTGGCTAGAAAGCATCTCCTATCTTTCCAGTGGAAAGAGTCGAAAAGTTGTCAATGACACGTGGTTATCCGAAACCTTGCCTTGCACCACTTCCACAAACAAAAATCCGAGCTTCATGCGAGATCCATTGTGAGTAATCATAGGAAAGATCGTAAGAGAAGAGCTTTCTAGTCCGCTGGGATAGTCCTACTTTAGTTACGTTGTACTTCAGTCTTTCTGGGGCAATCAATCCTTCCCTTCTTTCCCCAAAGTCCGTGTCACGGAGTTCTTTCGAATCAGCAGGGCGGTAAGTAGGTTAATCACTAGTACCTGCTCTTTGTCCCGATCGAGTGGAGTAAGGAGAAAGTGGGGCCTGTACCAATGTTTTAACTGCCAGATCTGTCCCATTTGTTAATGCTTAATAAGATTGAGAACCAGTAGGTGGGGATTTTCATTTCGATCAAGAAATAACATAAAATGGTGAAAACGATCCTACGATCGAAGCTTCAAAGTCAACTGATGTTCTAGCACCAGTCGCGGTGGGAGGAGCCTCACCTGGTCTCTAATAAGGCTTGGGACTAGCTGCTTTGCATCCGACTCTTTGAAACCAGCTTTTCTTAGAGCTGCTGAACCTTCCTTAGCCGAACTTGCAAGACCTTGGCCCGAAACTCATAGGAAGGACTAGCCCTTTTCCAGACAGTGAAGATGTTGGAAGCAGAGTGGGAGCTAGTCAGTTAGCAAGTAAGAGAGCTCTTGGGGACCAGCCTCTGAGCTAGACTCAGGTATTTCCATTCCAGGTATGAGAGCAGGGTAAGGCACAGACCGAAAAGGTAGATCATCAAGGGCAGATTCAAGGGTCGGATTCATTGATTGAGTGGACCTCGGGAATGAAAGTAGCGCAAAACCTTTTATTTAAGGCAGCTCCTAGGGCAGCAAGGTTGGCAGCAGACTTCGAGGACAGTTTTGGATCGACTTCCGCTCCTCTCTAATCAGTCGAGCTTCTTTCGCTCCTTCTGTAATATCCCTTTCCTTCTGGACGCACTTTGACTATGCTATTTCCAGACATAAGGAATCCCCTGCTTCTTTAAGTCTCACATCCCGCGAGGAAGACATTTCCATCTCCATCAGTCCACTAGCCAGTACCACTTTCAAGTCAGTCTTCAGTACTAGTGTCAGCGGGCAGTTTTGAAGTCTGTTCATTAGGCCGTAGGGGTGTAGTGTTTGTTGTCTTTTTCAAATCCCGGGAAGGAGGCGGGCAAGAGAAGAGATAGAACAGAATCTAGGGCATAGGGAAAGCATTAGCATCCGAATCTTCAGAATCCACTTGAGAATCAACCGACACAGGCGCATGAC
>JAGVVM010005490.1:2500-5000 GCA_019149425.1 Psidium friedrichsthalianum | reverse complement strand
GAGCGGAAGTCGATCCAAAACTGTCCTCGAAGTCTGCTGCCAACCTTGCTGCCCTAGGAGCTGCCTTAAATAAAAGGTTTTGCGCTACTTTCATTCCCGAGGTCCACTCAATCAATGAATCCGACCCTTGAATCTGCCCTTGATGATCTACCTTTTCGGTCTGTGCCTTACCCTGCTCTCATACCTGGAATGGAAATACCTGAGTCTAGCTCAGAGGCTGGTCCCCAAGAGCTCTCTTACTTGCTAACTGACTAGCTCCCACTCTGCTTCCAACATCTTCACTGTCTGGAAAAGGGCTAGTCCTTCCTATGAGTTTCGGGCCAAGGTCTTGCAAGTTCGGCTAAGGAAGGTTCAGCAGCTCTAAGAAAAGCTGGTTTCAAAGAGTCGGATGCAAAGCAGCTAGTCCCAAGCCTTATTAGAGACCAGGTGAGGCTCCTCCCACCGCGACTGGTGCTAGAACATCAGTTGACTTTGAAGCTTCGATCGTAGGATCGTTTTCACCATTTTATGTTATTTCTTGATCGAAATGAAAATCCCCACCTACTGGTTCTCAATCTTATTAAGCATTAACAAATGGGACAGATCTGGCAGTTAAAACATTGGTACAGGCCCCACTTTCTCCTTACTCCACTCGATCGGGACAAAGAGCAGGTACTAGTGATTAACCTACTTACCGCCCTGCTGATTCGAAAGAACTCCGTGACACGGACTTTGGGGAAAGAAGGGAAGGATTGATTGCCCCAGAAAGACTGAAGTACAACGTAACTAAAGTAGGACTATCCCAGCGGACTAGAAAGCTCTTCTCTTACGATCTTTCCTATGATTACTCACAATGGATCTCGCATGAAGCTCGGATTTTTGTTTGTGGAAGTGGTGCAAGGCAAGGTTTCGGATAACCACGTGTCATTGACAACTTTTCGACTCTTTCCACTGGAAAGATAGGAGATGCTTTCTAGCCAGAAAGGGCTGTGGTTGGGTGGACTGCTCCACATCTTACTATACACTATACCTAAGAACCTAGTTCATATCGAGACTCGGAATTATATGATCCTTTATGATATGAAAATTCTCGTTCTTGAGAGGATGTGGCAGAAGAACCATAACCTGAGAGATTGGCTTTCGGGCCTAACTCGCACTGCTTTCAAGAGCTAGCTTTCACACTCCTTCTCTTAGTTGATCCATAGCTTGAACAAGACAGCTGCACTGGGATACTCAGAAAGAAGTAAAGCGCATCCACAACTGCCGCAGAAAGAACAGGAGCATCTATACTATCTTCCGCAACTTCCGAAAGAGCCACATCAAGAACAAGAGCTGGTACCGCATGTGCCGCAGGACAGGCAGGAATGGGATACTTCATTAAGGAAGTAGCACCGGAGGGAAGAAATTCTCGCGAATAAGGAAGCACGTCGACTCCGAAAGGAAGCTCGCGAGAGGGATTTACGTCAACAGTTCTTAGAAGAGAGGTCTCAGCTAGCAGTTTGAGCATCCTGGTAGAATGAAACCATATCGAATAGGGAACAAACTCGTTCCAGTACCGCTTCGACTGCGAGAAGGAAGCCTCAATGCCCAGGAGCATTCGACTGAAGAAGTATGCCATTAGTAAGACTCTCTTCAGGAACAATGAAGTCTGGTGAGGTAGCTTTTGTCTCTTGGTCAGCTGTTTCCGCTCGAGTGGAAAATGCTTGATGGGAATATCGTATATGATAGATAGGCTTAGGTATGAAAAGTGAAATAAACTAACTATTTCATAAGAGAAAATCGGATTCTATGGTGTATATGAGAGGTTTGCGAGTTTCATGTTTTCTTTTTTATTTTCATCTTTTGTCGAGATTGGCTTGGTCTTCAGTGTACCGCACCGGAGGTTTCCCGCCAGGATGATGCATGTGATGTCAAAGAGGGGTTTTTTAACAATGACCACTACGAATGAAGGACCAACGACGGTGAAGGAAAAGAAGGAGTAGGAGTAGGAGCGAATTCGGAAGGAATCTCTTTCTTTCCGGGAATCCTTTTTTTTAGTTTAGAAAGTCGAATGAACAAAGAACTTCTTCTACTCAAGACTGTAAAGTCTTTTTGTGAAATTGCAGTGGGGGAGCAAGAGCTCTATCTAAAATACGAAGACACTGGTTCCCCAGATCAACCTATAAACCATCCCTTATTTGAATCCGCCAAGGACGTACTGCATAGTTCTCTTCGAAAGGGCATAGCTCCAATTATGGCCAAAGAAAACTTGGCCCTGCCCGAGAGAATGACGCATTCTGACCTAGTGGATAAATTAATTGATACGCAAGTAAGAGATCAAACCATTCTAGAACCTCTTGATCTTATGCGGATATACAATCTATTCGAGAATATGATTATTTATGATGTGAACATTCATTCCATGTTAACCACCCTATTTAATCTCAGTTAGTAATCGAAAAGCCTCATTCAGTCTCATGCAACCAACTATCTTTTTGAAGCAGATAGTTCACAGTGCTCATTCTATAGATACTGTCAAAGC
>JAGVVM010005489.1:0-28303 GCA_019149425.1 Psidium friedrichsthalianum | reverse complement strand
CTTAATAAATGAATCTAAAAGTCAAGAGCTAGTCAGGTAGGGAAAAGAAAATTCAACAACTATTGTCCTCTTTAAAAGATTATTAAGTATAGTCGAAAGTCAATTTTAAAAGTTAAATATCTTTGCTATTTATTCTGTAAAATGCATAGTCCTTGCTGAAATAAAGGAGAAGCAAATATTCTAACATGATATATGTTAACGATTAAAAAAGAATGGACTTCATTCTCTATTACACATTTGCTAAAATTTATTCTTTATTAGTTGGACGATAAAAATACTTGGAAAAATAGAGGAAATGGACATCCTACGACTGGATGAAAACATCCTAGCTTTTCGATTCGAATGAGAACCCTAATGCCTCTTTATCGGTACGTTTTCTGCAAGAACATATGTTTTTTTGTGTCAACTTCAATTGTGAATCGGCAACTTGAAGAATGATCAACCATGACCTTGTCCAATGACATAATAGCAATGAATTTTCAATACAATATTTGTGTTCGATATTTCAGCAGCTTTGGAATATTTTTACACAATATTGATTTGATAGAAATTATGACTGTCATGAAAGTTTTTATTTTGTAATAAGTAATGGCAACGATCATAGGGAAAATTGTCAAAAAAAGTCCCAAGCCTATTATGTGTGTGCTAATTCATTTCATCCGGTCAACTTTGACTTGCGACACTGATGTGGATAATTTTTAATAATATTTTAATATTTTTCAAAATTTTTAATTTTCTTTATCTTTCCTTTTTCTTTCCTCTCTTGAGCTTAAAATAAAACTTTAGAGGGTAATCATTGGAACATACACCAAATAAAGAGAATTTTCTCATATATGTTTTATTTCTTTTGTGTTATACACGTCATGTTCCTTCTATTATTCTGTGCAGAATAAAGAAGATGATTCGTTGAATTTTGAGAGAATAGCCGCTAATCGCACTGATGTTTGTACCAGATGGGCGGAATTAGCTTTAAGGATAGTTGCTGCAAGACTTGAACAATTGAGTTACTTTCTCAGTCTTTTTACAACAGATTTTCAACGATTATCTTCTTCTTTTTTCCACACCATTTTTTTCCCCTTTTTTCCGACACCTTGCTCACGTCGGAGTGTCGGGCTTACTTTTAGAAGGAAGAAGGGATTTTGAGAGGTTAATATGGAGCTTAAGTAGACATTTGATATACTCATACAACCACGTGAGAGAAGGATGGTGTCTTGATCAGTTGATCTATACTCAGATTATAGAGGGTGGTGTCTTGATCTAGACAAGGAAGACGAAACGTATTCAACGGAACATTCAAGTCGAAAGTCGGACTACATATGATTTCCAGCATCGTTTCTATTATCATTTAACAAGGTGAGAGTTGAGGGCAGATGGAGTCTCAACAAGTTGGTCCCTATATGAAGTCAAGACAACCATGGACATCAACCTCCTTGAGCAGACTGGAGAATGAAGGTGGGGGGCTTTACCTAGGAGGAGCACGCAGAGATGGAGTTACAGCAAAAGTATTTTGTGCTTGAGAATGAGTTAAGCTTGGGAGCAGATCAAGACCTTCTTGCACTTAACACACGGCTTTTGCTGCTTCTCTTGCACCAAAGGATGACACGACGGGCATGGACACAGGCAATTGTGCGGTGGATAGCGTTTCCTGGACCGAGGCAATTCACTTCTTGAATCCTACCTCTTGACAGACTTCCCCGATATTTTCTCACCTCTCTTTGTGATTGGACCACGTGACCTGCGCAAATCAGGATGGAGATGGAGATGGCCAACATTTTCTTCTCCCTGCCGTAAATGAAAGAATTCTACTAACGTCAGTGTCAAGGTGTTCATACCGGAAATTGATGCTTTTCTTTAAGAACCATGTAAGATGAAATAGGAGTTTGCAATAGACCGGAATAGACTCGGAAATCAGATCAGACTGCAGGAAAAGCCAGTTTGCTTCTCGGTTCTTGTTGAACCGGTTCAGTTCTTGGCTCCAAATTTTGAGACCGCTTGAAACCTGTCCAATTCTGGGTAAATCGGGACCGGTTTTGGAACCGGTTTTAACTATAGTGGAAAAAAAAAACTCGTTTCTCTAAGTTGAGCAATATTTTTATAGATGAATAGGGAATAAAGTTCTATAATTCATGATTTATATTACGTGCTTGAACTTTTTATAATTTATTCTTGTACTTGATTATGTGTTTAAACTTTTCATCTTATATAATCGTACGTGACTACGTGTTTGAACTTTTTATATTTTATAGTTGCACATAACTATGTGTTCATCTTTATGGTATGTTATTTTTGGCGGATGGGGATTTATGTTGTTCATCTTTTACTTTGAACCGTTTTATTGCTCATATTTATTTGGTGTAAAAAATTAAAATCCAAAAAAAAAAAAAAAGGAAAATAGGTTCTCGAATAGACCTTGGAATAGGATTGGAAAAATAGTGTAGCTTCCATAATCGATTCCATGAAAATAGGGTATGTTCTAGCTTCCAAAAATTGTGAACTAGTTATAATAGGATAAGTTTCAGGTTCTAGGTCTGGATGCTACTGGTCTCGAAAATAATTACCCCTAAAATGAGACACCACATGACATTGGCAAAAATGAGAATAGACTTTGAAGTATATAAATCACTTTTTTAAAAAGGTTATTACCCTTACCATGGTGGGACAAAGAACAAAAAGCAATACACACACGAGAAGGCTCACTCGATAGAACTTATGTGAAAAGTTTAGGGATAATGGATATTGCCAGTGTCCTATATGTTTTCAATTTGTTTCGATATCTTCTTACTAAACTTAGTCATTCTTACAAAATTGAAAACAGAAATGCTGATTTTGCAGCCATTAGTGCTACGTCAGTGCGGATCATCGTGATAGGAATTCTAAGCCCAATGGCCGAGTGATCCATTCCCTACTCATTTTTCTGCTAAGATTATTTAGTGAACCCGATGTGCAAATGCATGCCTTAACTTGAAGGTAGACTACTAGATCTAGTGAGATTCACATGAAACTAATATGAATCTTGTCAGTTTTAGCATTCCAAATATGATTTTTCTCACGATATCAAGAAGTTTCACATCCATATAACGATATCAATTAAGGGCCAATTGACTAAATGTCCTCCATACAATTAGGAACTTAAGAAATCAAACTCATATAGTGTGTTTAATCTACGCATACAATTTTTTATCTAACGAATGTGGGGATGATGGATTGAAGTTATGGTGAAGTGCGAGGGAGTGATGAAAGATCCACGGCGATTGCTAAGTTATGGACATGATGATTCCTTAAAACGGTCCTTCATTTCTCTGGTGGATCTCTTCAGATTCTCGATTTTGAAAAAAAAAATGCGTGGCCATATGTGAAATGTGCGTGTACCCTATAAATCAGTCCGACGTTGCAATTGATTTCAAATTTTAGGGATGACATTGGAAAAATTGAAAAGTCAGGGGCAATTAGTAATAAATGCAAAAACACGGGGAAAAGCGTAATTCTCCCATTTTCCATCCATCAACGGTCTGCCAGTTCACCATTGAAAACCAAAATCCAAAATTCCACCATCAAACCGACTCCATCTCTCTCTATCTAAATGGGCTGCTGCGCGACGTCGACGACGGGCAACCCCCACTTCCGTCCCCTTCCCGGACCCCCAATCTCTCTCCGCCGTCATCCTCCGCCTCCTCCTTCGCTGATTCCACCATCTCGCCGATGAACTCCCACTTCTCCGCCCTCACCAGCGCGAACAAACCTCCGGCTCATCTTGGGAGAAGCTCCCGGTCCCGGACCTGGCTCGCGCGAGCTGCGTGTGCCGAATCTGGAACTCGGTCGCCTCCGATGGGGCTATGGTCACTCGAGCCATCGTAGCCTCCTGGAGGTTGAAGGAGGTGGTCGGGCGTCCCCAGCTCGGGTAGCTTCTGGAGGGATAAGGGAATAGGGAAGTTCGCGATCTCGCATCGGTTAAGCGCGGCGATAGCGTTGTGGGCCTAGCTGTAAAGTACTCTGTTCAGGTAATGGGGTTTCTGTCACTTTTTGCTGTATTAATTGTAAGCAAATCTGGGAGTTATGTTGGCGGCGAAATGATATTCTCAGTTAGTAAACTTTTTTTTTCCTTTTTTTGGTCGAACTCAGTTAGTATACTTGAAACGTTACAAATGACATGCTTTGACGCTGCATTTCTGATGGAGATTCACTTCAGCTGATTCTGAAGAAAGCATAGACTGCTTTTTCCATTTAAAAGTTCAGTGGCGTATTTGGCTACAGCGTTTGAAACTTTACGGAGAAGGATTTCTGATAGTATCCTTCTGATATTTTGGAATTTGTGTAGGTTTGATCTGCATGTAGTTGGTGGGTCTGTTTGAGTGATGATGAAGTGGATGATGAACTATTAGGTGACTAAGATCATTGAGTGGTGGAGGACCTGCGGTTGAGGGATGCTGTAGCGCTAGTGCTAATTATCTGATCTTTGCAGACTTTTTCTCCTTGAAGAACCTTCTGGCATATCTCCACCAAGTTTGGGTAGCTACTGTTGATTGGTACAGGATTATCAAATCTACAGTTTTACAAATTTGAGTGGGGCTTTGTAACACGAATATGCTTTCTTAAGTATCGAAAAGTCGCATTATGTCATGACTTATTCTACCAGACATTTTCCCCTAGGGTCCCATTTTTATTGATTCTCAAATGCTCACCAAGGATTTATGTAGAGCAGAGAACCTTTTTTTTGGTCCCCTGTTCTTTGCCCTCTATTTTAAATCATTTTCAGCAGGAATTTCAGAATTTCTACACCTCCATCTGATGGGGTTCTGGCCTTTTTGGAGGTTAGATTGGGTCATATTCAATGACAAGGAAAATGTTGAGAGGATGCTAGATGATCTATCTATCATTTGATGATGTTCGTAGCTTCTTTGTGCAAGCTGGTGGTTAGATGACTTCAATGTGTGATGATATCGACTGAATGGTATTTAGCTATATAAACCAATTTATGTTGCTGCTCTATTTTGTACCAATGAGGTCATAGGATAGATGCTCAATGGAATTTCCTACTGCAAAGCTTATACATTCATTTGCACTGGAGAAGACCCCAACCGAGTGACATATGAACTTGGTTATTTGGCAAAACTTCATTTATGGCAAAGCCTAGAAAAATGGAAAAGAGAATGGTTACACTTGGAATTCATTGCTATGTTTTTTTCTGGAGGTGTGACACTGTTCTGTCGTGGGGAGCATGGGGAGCTCTTCATGTCACACATTCTGCAATCTGTTCGTGTGAATGATAGTATTGTTAACTTTGCCAAGCAAAAGCATGTCCGTTTACTAATAGCAAAAGCATGTGCTTGATTGACCAACATATTTTAGTGTCTTAATATGTAAACACCATTTCATAGTTCCCAGAACACATGGGGCTAGTAATAGTGATGCTCAGATATTGCAAGTCGTCAGTATGAAATGATGGTTGATGCACTTCTGTGATGGTGATGATAGTTACTCTGACTTAATAACACTGACATGAAATATTAGATGATTCTGCAGAAATGGAGATGTTGATCCCTGGAAATGGTTGAATGTGAACCTCAAATTACTGAGACCATAGAACTTAATTGTCGGTGCAATGAGGAAATGGATGTGTATTTTTATGGAACTTTTTAATGGTTATGGTCATAATGATTCCTGAGCAGTCAGAAATGATGTGTAGTGATCCATGATTCTCAAGTCAGATCTCTCTAAGTCAATTTTTGATCTACTGTCGGTAGAGACCTACTTTAGGAATGGCTTCCCTCAATTTCAACCTCTGCTTCAAAGCTTCTTGCATGTCCTTTTTGTTCCTGTCTACACCGCATGTTACTTGCTTAAAGAATTTTTTATGTGCTGTCAGGTCATGGACATAAAGCGCTTAAACAACATGATGAGTGACCATGGTATATATTCGTGGGAGAGACTTTTAAGCCCCATAAGCAACCCTGACATTCTTATTGATTCCACATGCTACATAGAGCGTGATAACCATGCGAAGAGGGAAGTCGCCCTTGCTTTATCCAGAAGGCGTCCAGGACATAGAGATAAGTTCTTTGTTGAAGAGGACAACCTCTGAACAAGGAAGAAGAGAATACTCGACTCGCTTAGGAGGAGCATGCAGGCTGATGGTGGGACTGCTCGGTACTACTTGTCTATCTCTGATGGTGACCCAAGGGCTGCACTCTATGAATTCTCTGAAGACCTTGGGTGGGAGAGGCGGGTGGGGTTGGCCTAAACTTAATGGTTTGGCAAGATCATGGCTGCTTTAAAAGGTGAAATGAATGGTGACGGCACCTTGAAGCACGGAATTGGAATTGAACCTATTTCTCCATGTGTATGATTCGTCAATTCCTCCGAGTCGCATGAGTCGCATTTGTCTATGTGCATTCTTAGCGCAACTCAATCGTGAGTTACTTGTTTCCCACAGTTTGTGGATACAAACCATTGTACAATGCACTTGTAATATGCAATTCAGATGAAAATACAGTGTCCAAAAGGAAAAGGGTGGTGGTGCTTGTATGATTCTCTGATCAAGTGATCAACGTACATATAGTTTTAGCCATTTGCAATGAAATCAGCCGCTACCTGCCCATCGCCCTCCACCGCTAACCACTACTGACCTCCGTCAGCTACCGCTTGCAATCACCGCCACCTGTCGACCACCGGCCCTGCCAACCATCGCCACCCGCCACCAACCTCCATTAGTTGCCGCCAACTGTTGCCCGCGATCGCCGACCACCATCCAACGTCGGCGCCACCAACCATCGCATCACCCTTTGCCACGAACCACCATCGTCGAGTCGCTATCTCTAGCCGGGAAAAATAAATAGTATCTTTTTTTATTTTTTAAAAAATAATATTTTTAATAAGAAAAATTATTTTTCAAAGAAATTTAAAAAGTTTAAAAATGAAGTAGAAATTTTTTGGCCGCTAATAATTGTTTTTCATAGAAGATTTTGGTTTAGTAATATTGTAGAAATAAAAATTTTCAACCGTCATCAAACGTATTTCTCTGACCATAAATTAACTTTCAGAGCAAAAATAAAAGGGTTAATATCACGAAAAATCTCAAATCGGTACACCTGTGATGAATTTACCCCAAACTATTTTTTTAACCTCAAAAAATCCAAAACTAATATATTTGTGACAAATTTACCATACGTTAGTTTTCATTAAATTTAACATCAAATTACTTAATTGGACGGCATGTGACACTTTATGGATATACCAATTTGAGATTTTTACCCTCTGATTATCACGGGTATATCAATTTAGAATTTTTCATGGTACTAATCCAATTTAACAAAAGATAAATTTTGTCATAGATGTAATAGTTTGGAATTTTTCATAGTAAAAAAAAATTAATTTAGAGTAAATTTGTCACAAATGTATCAATTTTGAATTTTCTATGGTAAAAGAATAGTTTATGATAAATTTATCACACGTACACCAGTTTAGAATTTTTGTGATCAAAAAAATAATTTGAGGTAAATGTCACAGATGTACGAATTTGAGGTTATTCGTGGTATTAATCCGAAATTAAAAAAAAAAAAATCAACTTACGCTTCTCAGGAGAAGTAAAAAAATTAACTTCTAGCCACAAATTAATTTCTAAAGCAAAAGTATTGCCATGTCTGCCCTAATAGACCATTTATGTTGGGAGGATCTAACAATTCACGTTGTGCGAAATAAGATATGTTTTTCTAAAAGAGCGCATTTCACGAGATACAGATTTCAAATCATCTCGTTAAATAGGCAATCCCTGGTGAAACACTTCCAACAGGACACTAGCTGATCAAACACCAAAAGAGAAAATGACTCAAGGACCAGTCAAACATAAGCATTAGTACATTAATGGGTTCATTGCCAGAGTTGAATCACACTACTACTACACAAAAAGGTTCAAACTTACGAATCCGGTCAAGCTTTGAAGTAGAAACCAAACCATCCTCCATGGCCCAACTCTTCACCACTTCTTCTGAGAGGAGATTAACCTCCCGAAGTCTCTTGCAATTCATCAAACTCCAAGGAAATGAGGCTCTTAACGCCACCGATAGAACAGAAAATCTGCTCTGGTGGTACAATCCTTAAGGATGAGGATCTCCAAATTTTTGATAGCTGAGAGGTCAGGCGTACTTCTCGAAAAATAGCAATCTGCAAGTCTCAGGACTTTTAGCTGCTTAGCCATCCACAAGAATAAAAGATGCTGCAGTATTTAGCGAGTACAGATTATTCGACTGATAGAATTAGTATGAAAAGAAAAAGTGGGTGTGCTTTTTTTTTTTTTTCCATCTTACCAAGATTGAACTCCATGTTTCCCATTCCTTCCCAAAAAAAAAAAACTCCATGTTTCCCATGATCTCTGATTGCGCTTGATATCAACACCAGCACCAGCACAAGTAATTTCTCCAAATGCAAATCGATCGCCTCAAAAGACAGAGGGCATCCCTTCCACTCTAACCCAATTCAGGAAATGGCTTCAGAAAATCTTCAATAAAACTAACATTCCTCACTCTAAGGCTTGGTACTATTTCAGTATGCTCATTTGTCATTTGTATATGTCTGCTTCTCTTTGTCGAGTCTTTCGTCTGAGCTGTCGAGACAAATGTCCGAATCTTTCAGATACCTGTAATAGGGAAAAAATAGTCATAAGAATCACTTGAGGTCAACTATGAACTACTATTAACATCCTCTCGCAAACGAAGCACCAATAGTTTTATTTTGCGTTAACAAATCATTCAAATTAGAAACTACTGTCTTCTTGGGAACGTTTCATTGAAACTCTCGGCTGCAATTGGCAGATCATTTGCTGATTCCACGACATTCACTTTTTCCACGAAAAATAGTTTCACAAAATTATAGCTTGAAGTGGACATCTTAACGGTAATCTTGTCAACAGATTTGATTTAATACTTACACTTCCCATACAAAACCCCAGTAAACATCATTTGCACCAACACCAAAATCGGGGGACATATCTTGACCCATATTCCAGGCATTTCTGACTAGTTCGCAGTTGGACCGCAATTAACAGAGACTTCGTTCGCTGGCCAATGAAAAAGAACAAACAGACTTGGGAGAAGTAAGCAATTAGCTACACTTTCCTTGTTTATGTTTTTGAATTGAACTGGTGTTACTAAGATTATGCTGAAAGGTGATGTGCCTAAACTACAGAACATAAGATGAACAAGTACTTGGTAATTTCCCCCTACCAAAAAAAAAACATGAACTTGATAATTTCCCAATAGCCAATTAGCAAAATCAGCAATACTGGATAGTTTGCTAGGAGGCAAATTTGGACTTTACAAATTCAACACCACATACACGAGGACTGAACGTTCCAGTCAGAAACCTATCCGACAATGGTCAAAGGATATTATCAAACCAGTAAACTGAATGAAAATGGAGGACATTGTAACCATGCCTCCTTGTATACCGGTATCAAAGGACATTCAATAGCTCATATAGTATAAGCACACAAGTTTGTGTCTTTCATAGTTATGGTACAACTAGCAGTGCTTACCTCCTCTGCAGAGCTTCATCGAGTTCAGGAGTGATATCAGTAGAACACAACCACATCAAGCAACTCTGCATCCAGGTAACGCAGAAAAATCAGCGGTACATATTTGATTTAACAGAGAGGTAGAATCTAATGAGCATACAGAAAGAAGATTCAAGTGAAAACAATACAGTCAATCATTTTTTGTATGTGCTGTTGAGACCGGATCACGTGTTTGGATCTTCACAAGCATAAGAACTTTCTCAGGAACTCCAGTTGGCACACGAGCCTCTTCAAGGTTGGCACGCAAAATGGCCCTCAGCTACTGTTGATGCTTCCTCTGCAAAATCCCTCTTCTTCTTTTTGATCGGCCTCTGGTATGGAGTTTGTAAGATTTACAGCCAAGTTAGCCAGACCACAATCAACCGTTTGGTAAAATGATTCCATGATAACAATAGGATCAGACAGGATAAAAACTAATTAGCAAATTCTTGAGCCCCTCAACCCAACTTGTTCATAGAGCCAGCAAAAATTGTCCTAGTTATGCAAAACTTAAAAGGTCATTGATACAGCTCATTAAATTGAATTCCAAAGTAAGCCTTTGTCATTATACAGACCAACTAGACCGGGCACCAAAGCAGTACTAGTTTACCTTGCTTATAGTCTTTCAAAACAACAGTCTGACCCCTAGGTATAAAAAGCTGATCTACAATCATACATGATAGATTGAAGAGTGGAGGTGTTTGATCTAAGCAGGGTATCTTCCATTAATCTAATGTGACCCAAAAGAACTCACAACAGAGTTCAAAATGGCTAAGGAATTTTCCAAGGGAAATATTAATTTCACACAGAACAAAAAATGGATTCCAGGCACAGTTTACAATATTTAGTAGCACAATATGAAAAATTCAACTCCTGGTTTACGGAGAGGGTATCCTTAAATCACTAGGTAATTCTTGTTTACCGAGGTTGATATTCTCATTCATTGCCTCAGAAGCCACTAATCTGTTTGCAGTCTGCAAAAGCAACCGATGGATCTTACTATAATGCAATCAACAGCAAGCACACATTGACAAATCTGGAGTACTTTAAAATCGACACCACTTATCTGTTTGCAGTATTGTTTGTGTTTGGGAACAGAACTGATGTTAATATGATTATGCTACAAAGCTGAAGTGCTTAAACTTCAGAACAGAATGACATGCTTGTTGCTTCCTTATTATCAATGTCCAATCAGCAAAATTAGCAATTTGAGATTGTATTCTAGGAGGCAAATTTCAACTGTCACATCCAACACTGCATACATGAGAACGGGGCTTATCAAATCAGAAAGCTATATGACAACATTCAAATGATATTATCACCGTGATTAACTGATAGAAAATGGAGGAGATTGTCATCATGCATTCTTGTATACTGATTTTCAGGTGAAATCCACAGCTCATGTAGCACATCACACAAGTTCGTCTTTCATATTTATGGTGCGACTGGCAGTGCATACCTCACTCTGCAGAGCTTCATCGAGTTCGGGAGCAATATCAGGGGAACTCAACCGCATCAAACATCTCTGCATTAGGGTACCATGTAGAAAAATCAGCAGGTACGTATTTGATTTAATAGAGAGGGAAAAACATAATGATAATACATAAAGCAGATTCATTTGCAAAAATTACATTCACAACCATTGAGTTATGTGCCGTGGAGACCAGATCAATTGTTCGAATCTTGACAAGCATCAAAACTTCCTCAAGACGCTCCAGTTGGCCACGAGCCTCTTCGAGGTTGGTGTGCAAGATTGCCACCAGCTCTTGCGGATCCATCCTCTGCAAAATCCCTCTTTCTTCATTTTGATCTGTCTTTGGTATGAAATTTGAAGTAGTTCAGCCAAGTTAGCGAGTCCCAGATCAATCGACTGATAAGACAATTCCATAAGAACAATAGGATCAAACGGGATTCAAACTAGTCTTTCAAAGCAATAGTTTGACTTCTAGTTATAAAAAGCTGTTCCATCTTAATTTTTATTTGAGCTCAGCTTACTAGGAATGCATGGTTGTCTCGGAAGGTTCAAGAGAAACATCAAGGAAATAATAAGAAACTAGACAGGGTTCTCAATGACCATGCAAAATTGAAAGGTGTTTGTTCTAAACAGGATATCTGCCATTAATCAAATCTGACATTCAAAAACAACTCACCAAGGAATTCATAATGGACAAGGATTTTGTCAAGGAAAATGTTGATTTCAGACAGAGCGCAAAATGGATCATGGTACACCCAAGAGGGAAACTGTAAATCCCCAGGTAATTATTGTTTACCTATGTCAATATTTTCATTCATTGCCTCACAAGCCGATGATCCGTTTGTTGTCTGCTAAAGCTTCCAATGGAAGGATAACTGAAAAGACATTGCTATAATGGAATCAATAGCAGTATACATAGGCAAATCTGGAGTTTCCGAAATCAATCAATCTGAAAAAAAAAAAAAAAAATGGTGTTGATAAAATTGTTACTCTATTCACTCAAGCTAGCTGTTTAAAGGATGAAGAATCTTACTAGATGACCAATGTCTTATATTGTACATAGACGCACATTTGGGTCTACATTTTGATCTTGGCTGAGGCGTCATGTCAGCTTCCACGACCAACTCCCCCATTCCTTCAATTATGCAAGACTAGGAACTCAGGAAAGTACAGAACCCTGTCAAGGAAAGACCTTCTTGTCAAAACAATAGAGTGATGAAAGGTAGGTCATGAATCTCGAAAGAAAATTGACAGTTTACTGCTTATTTACCTCTGTTAAGGAAACATGACTCGTCGATATGGGGCATGAGTCATCTCATCATTGCACTGTAATGTTCGAAAAGAAAACTTTATGTGGGATTTCTATGGACACGTGTTCCAGGTAACTGCGGTATCATTTCCAATGCATCACACCCAGAAATATCCAATTCACTTAAACTCAACTTTTCAAGTCCCCAAAGTTGAGTAAGTTCCTTGCAGCCTTGTACCTCTAGAGATCTTAAATTCACACATCTCGACAGATATGGCAAAGTCTCCATTAAGTTGCACCCAGAATATCCAAATAATCTAAATCCAACTTTCAAGTTCCCGAAACTGAGTAAGTTTCTTGCAGTGTTGTACTCTAAAGATCTTAACTTCTTACATCTGGCAAAGTCTCCATTGATTCGCATCTAGAAATATCCAATTCCCTCAAATTCAAATTTTCAAGTCCCGAAGCTGCGTAAGTTTCTCGTAGTTTTGTACCACTAGAGATCTTAACTTCTCACATCTCGACATCTAGCAAAGTCTCCATTATTTGCATCCAAAATATCCAATTCACTTAAATTCAACCTTTCAAGTCCCCGAAGCTAAGTAAGTTTCTTGCAATTTTGTACCACTAAAAAATTTAACATCTCACATCCCGACAAATCTGGCAAAGTCTCCATTGGTAAGTATCCTACGATATCCAACACCTCTAAGCACTTCACCTTATCAATACCTCAAATTTCGACTAGTTCGGGGCAATGGCGCGCATATAATCCCTTCAAACCCCGTAATTTTGGAAGGATCAGCCTTTCAATGGTACAACTGCCAATAACTACCCTACCCTCTCCAAGGACTGCAACTTATCAAGGCCCTTAATTTCAACTAAAGAATAGCAATCCACTTGTGATAGTTTCAGATGATTATTTTGTGGAAGGTCCAAACTTGCAGCCTCTGGGCAAGAATCTATTATTGCTAACTCTTCCAAGTACTCGAGTCCATCTAGCTCAAGCAATCTCAGCTTTATCAGTAGTCAACATAAAGTTTCAAGAGTCTCGAGGGAAACTTCGGGATGGATTCAAGCTTAGAGCAAAGACAAGTCTCAGTTCTTGTAGGTCGCTTAGGTGAGAAAGTGGTGCCAACTTGCAACTCTGACAAGAGAACCAAGAATTTGGGAGATATCTGGCAGGTCAGATATCGGTGTTTCATTGAGACGTAGGCTCCGCAGTTTTTCAACCTTCCAATATCACTGGGTAACTTTTCAATTGCTGAATAAGTCATGTCCAGATGTTGCAAATCCTGTAAATCCCCAATTGAGCTAGGGATTTCTCTCAATGACTTACAACCCGATAGAGAAAGTTGTTGGAGAGAAGAACGATTCCCAATTGAGCTAGGGATTTCTCTCAATGATGTACAACCCGATAAAGAAAGTTGTTGGAGAGAAGAAAGATTACCAATTGAGCTAGGAATTTCTCTCAATGACGTACAGCCCACTAGATAAAGGCGTTGGAGAGAAGAAAGATTCCCAATTGAGGTAGGAATTTCTGTCAATCTCCAACAATCGCTTATGTTAAGGTGTTGGAGGGAAGAAAGATTGCCAATTGAGTTAGGGATTTCACTCAATGGCCGACATTCGCTTAGGGTAAGGAGTTGGAGAGAAGAAAGACCACCAATTGAGCTGGGGATTCCTACCAATGACATACAACGGCTTAGGTCAAAGTGTTGGAGAGAAGAAAGATTACCAATTGAGCTAGGGATTTCTCTCAATGTCCGACAACCGCTTAGGTCAAAGTGTTGGAGAGAAGAAAGACCCCCAATTGGACTAGGGATTTCGCTTAACGACACACAATACTGTAGGTTAAGGTGTTTGAGTGCAGAAAGACCCCCAATTGAACTAGGAATTTCTCTTAATGACCGACAATGGCCGGCACTCAAATTTTCCAGCTTTCGTAGAGAGCCGATTGACGTAGGAATCTGTGTTATACCAGAATCATCTAAAATGAGTTCTTTTAGTTCTTCTAATTCACCCACTTCTCGTGGCAGCTCCTTGAGACTTTTACAGCGACTCAAGTTTAAGGAAACGAGGCTCTTGACTTTGCCAATAGAAGGGTGCACTTGCTCCAGACTGCAACAACTTACCAAGATGAGAATCTCCAAGTCTATGAAAGGTGAGAGATCGGGAGTATGTCTTAGTTCATAGCAAGATTCAAGATCGATAACTTTCAACTTTTTCGCCGCCTATACAAAGGAGAATAGGTTGTCAAAAAAATGAGTTGATCTAGAAAAAAATAACTGAGGATGTCTTTTTTTTTTTTTCCATCTTACCATCATTGAACTCCACCCTCCCCAATCCTCTATCGATTGCCGGCCCGACAACTGTAGCACCACTAATTTCGGTAGATGCAAATTGGTTGCTGTAAAAGGCTCATTGAACTTGATGTCAAACCACTGAAGCCATCTTAATTCAGAAAACAGTTTGTTAAAGTCTCCACTTAAAGTCGCATTCCTCAGTTGAAGGAACCTTAAGCTCGGTAAGTGTTTGAACTGTTCATTTGTGTACGCCTGAAGATGGGACCATGATCGGTCACCAATGCTTTTGTCAAGACAAATTGCTTTGATCTCTTCCGTCCCCTGTATATCAAATCAATCAACTAAGTGATGAAACTGACTTTTAATTTTATAATTTTTTCGCAACAAATTTAAATCTTGCACTTTGCACATTTGTCATCTTTCTACCCTTGCCGTATATACTTTCTGACACCTAACACACATTTAATATTTTAAGTTTTGACAGGAAAATATTAAGAAAAATACTTCTTGCTTTGAAAACTCTAGCACAAACAGACTTTTTTTTTCCCATAAGACGCACACTTCAATGTCTTACTTTTTGCTTTTCCCGAATTTTGTAGCGCGTGCACTTTGAATTTATTTAAGGCGAAATACATGAAATCTTTTAAAACGTACAAATGTTTACTTGTAGATTTCATATAAACTTTCCATAATTTTGTCCTATGGGTCAGTCGGTAAGTTGCTAAGGAAGCACCTGCTTTTCACTTCATTAACTATCCTTTTGAAGTGTCTAATTATTGCCTCGAAAACTGAAACTTTTCTTGCAAAGAAAAGTGACGTCGGGCCAATCCTTAGCAATCACATATTAGAATTTGAGTAATATTTCATATTTTGGCTAGAATTAGGAAAAAAATTGCTGTCAAACCATCAAAAAATGAACTAATTTAATTTCCTTTCATGTCTGACCAAGGAAAAAAAAAACTTCCTTTCATGGTATTATTCCGACTTAAAAAAAATTCTTTTCATGCTAATGCTTTGATTGTAAATAGAACTTTTAACAGATGTAAATTTTATTAATGAATCTGAACTAAATGATAATAACTATTCCATTGTTCGAATATTTATAATCCAATGAGCTGTCCCAATTAGTCTACGATGGACATGAATGGGTGTTGCGATAGATTTTTCCTAAAAAGTTGGAGCCTCCGTTCATACTAGACAAACGATTTGAATATCATATTAAATACGTAGGATATGAGGGAGACGCGTAGAAAAAGAGTGCCATATATTACCTTCTTTTCTGTTAGTACTGTGGAGGCTTCCTTGTAGAGCCATAATCTGCTATGTCTCTCAGACAGTTGTCCTTGACCAACGATGCTCCTTCCAAGATCCCTCAGTTGATCGTGCATCCTTAACTCACCATCATGCCCAACTTTTATTAAGCACCTCAACTTCAACTCTTCAATTCCTTGGCTTGCATAAAATCCACAATCGTCCCACATGTACATTGCGTATTTGCACTTTTTGCCAACAAAGAAACAGGCAATATCAAGAAAAATCTCCTTCTGTCCATCCATTAATGCATCATAACTAATCTTCAATTTCGCTTGGACATCTTTATGTGGTTGCTTTTGTAACTGTTTCAGTGTATCTGTCCATACATTTAGATCTGTTTTTCTAAACAAATATGAGCCTACAACCTCAAGAGCCAAGGGTAGCCCACCCATGGTGGATATGATTTCATGAGAGAGATCTTTAAAGTCCCATGGAGAACAGTTCATACGAAATGCATGTTTGTTAAATAACAGCAGAGAAAGCACCTCATCCAATCCATTCATTGGATACTTTGGGTCTACCTCAAATTCAGATTGATCAAGAATAGATTCATCTCTAGTTGTAACAATAATTATACTTCCAGCTGCAAACCAGTCACATTCTCTAGCCAAAGCATTTAGTTGATCCATGTGGTCTATATCATCCAAAATAATGAGAACCTTCTTGAATTTGAATCTAGATTTTATCAAACAAATTCCATGATCAACTTCCGAAACTTCACGTTCATTTGGCAGTATGTCCTTAATTAGTTGATTCTGCACATAAGGAATACCTTTGCGGCCAGCTTTATCTCGAATATCTGAAAGGTAGCTGCGATCCACAAAGTCCTTGGATAGCGCATTGTAGATGGCCTTGGCAAGAGTAGTTTTACCGATCCCGCCCATGCCATAGATTCCAATCATTCGAGCATGAGTGGCAGGAGAGTGTGCCCAATTCCTAATTTTGTTAACATGATCATCAATGCCAACCAAATGCTTAGTAACATCAAGCTGAAAATCATGTCGCAACTCGCTCAGAACAGTTTTGACAACTTCTTCCACTAATTCTCCTTCATGCCTGTCAAAGAACAAAACTCGTGATAACTTCGTGGCAGTACGTAATCTCATCAAAAGACACCCACATATATGTGAAGGATGAGTGGGGCCTATTAACATCCAAGAAGTTTTAGTTTCACAAATAACAACGGAGGATGATGGTGTAGCAGTCATTTCATCTTTAGAAGTACAGTGTTTGCTATAAGGCTAAGGGCTGCTGCTGTTAGTCTTTCTTTTCAGTTAAAAAAGTATAGGAGGACGGAAGGTTACCCGCACCAAAGCCAAGGCATGCCGCCGACCTACATTAACAACTTAAATTGACTTGCAAATCGCCTACCTACCGTTGGGGGTTTACTAGCAGCTGCAATCGAACCTAGACATGGTCAACGCGAAGTGTTTGATCCTCATCAACTAAGCCAATCACAATTGGCAATAGGAGGTTGATTTTTTTCTGGTGGTGATGGAAGCTTTGGAAGGGAAGAATCGCGAGTCCTTTGTAGGCATGTTGCTAGCGATTGATGTTATTGATCGGAGGGGTTGTGGTTTCTTTTGTGTTTTGCTTTGTATTGAGGAGACAAACGTGAAATTATTGGGCTATAGGGAAAATTGTCCATCCACTTATCGTCAGTTATGCTCGAATAAGGAAAATTACTTAAAAAACAAAAGGAGGGAAAATCAGGCGAAAGTGAAGTACCCGTCAGAAATTTTCTCAGATTCCCATCCATTTAAGTGACTCACATCTCTAAGTGCTCCTTCATATCCAGGGATCTCCTGCTGCTCAAGATACTTCTTACTCGAACGGAAGGCATCCCCAAACTTTCCTTTTAGATGCCGCACATCAGCTGGTTTCACTTTGTAAAAGATGGGCAACACGATATGTGACGTGCTATTCTTAAGGTCCATCATATGAAGAAGCTCACGGAGGCACCATTTGCTCGAAGCATACTTCTCGGAGATGATGGGGATCAAGATCTTAGATCGGGCGATGGCACCAAGAATCTGTGAATCAAATTCCTCACCAACTGGGATGCTGTCCTTGTCCCTGAACACGCCGATTGGTATACCTGCGCTGACCAGATTGCGGTATAGGTGATCAGCGAATGCATTTCGGGTATCCGGGCCTCTAAAACTCAAGAATACGTCGTACTGATTGCCGCCTTGTTCTGTGGGTGGCGGGCAGATGAATGAAGGACCGGATGGTCCCTCAGTGCTCTCTTTCTCTACACCCTTTTTCTTCTTGAGAAGATTGAATGCAAGCATACCGGAAAAAATCGTCCGGACAAGCACTGCAAGAGAGCGCCCCGAGACGAAAAGCTGCATCCCCTTGTTTTCTTTGCCCTGATTCTGGCGTTTGTCCATTGCAATCTGAGGGGGGAAAATGAAACAGAAGATGCTTTTCTGCTCAATAATAGGATGGATAAATAAAGGAAGATGCTTCTAGTGCTTGCCCAAGTTGCCTTGTCTGTCCATCCCCCAACTTTCCGAAATTATGTTTGGGCTCACTGATTTGAGAAAACCACAGACTCATGCATAAAACTTTGACCCACAAAAGGAATTCCAATTTTCTTCACATTTTAAAGTTCAAGAAATTATTATTGTTGGAAACTTTTAGCAAAAAAGTCGTGGGAGAGAGTTGCAGAGGAGTAGAAAGCTCGTGGAATCCGCCATCGGTAACGGGCGCGACGATGGGAGGTTTGACCTCCAGATCTGGCGAGTTCGCCGCAAGCGAGGCCTTGAGTTCTCCGAGTTCTCCGTGACTCGCCGACCTCTGGCGAAGCGTCGACCTCGCCGAAGAAGCCGAGGAGGAGGGAAGCGCGAGGCAGCAGCGGGAGGAGGAGCGGCTTGGTTGCGTGAGAAAAGATGGGGGAACAGGAGCAGATCTGGACAATGAAGGAGTGAAAGCGAGGGCAAGAGGGCAACGTGAGGGGGAGAGGCACGAGCTCCGAGAAAGAAAAATTGGAACATGATTTCCTTCCTTTCACAGATGGAAATCATTTTCCACGGCTGCGGAAGGAATTTCTTCATTGACCGGAATGCATTTTCTTTGACTAGAAATTAGGGAAAATCTTGAAACAAACGCAGCCTACGTGTGATTTCCAGCAATCGTTCTATTATCATTTAACAGGTGAGAGTTGAGGTAGATGGGAGTCTCAACAAGTTGGTCCCTATACGAAGACAAGATAACCATGGACATCAACCTCGTTGAGCAGACTGGAGAATGAAGGTGGGGGGCTTTACCTGGAGGAGCGACGCAGGGATGAAGTTACAGCAATGGATTTTGTGCTCGAGAATGAGTTAAGCTTGGAGCAGATCAAGCCCTTCCTTGCACTCGAACGAGCTTTTGCTGCTTCTCGTGCGCTAAAGGATGAACACAGGCGGGCTATGGATCCAGGCGATAGCGTGGCGGATGGCGTTTCTTGGACCGAGGCAATTCACTTCTTAAAACCTCATCTCTCGACCAAGGCCACAACCCATACTGGAGACTTCTATGGCATTTTCTCGCCTCTCTTTGTGATTGGACCACGTGGCCTCGCAAATCATACCAGAAATTGATGCCTTTCTTTAATAACCGTGTAAGATGAGATAGGGGCTTACAATCGGACCAGGTTGGACTCAAGAATCAGATCGGACCGCCCGAAAAGCCATCCCGCTTCTCGGCCCTCGTTGGAACCGGTTCAGATCTCGATTTTAAATTTTTGGAATTGCTTGAGACTTATCTAATTCTTGGTAAATCGGACAAGTTTTGGAACCTCAGACCAAAAAGAAAAAAGAACAAGCTTTGGAACCGATTTTGGCTATAGTTAAAAAAAAAAAAAAAACCCCAGTTTCTCTAAGCTAAGCAATATTTTTGCGGATGAATGTGGAATAAAGTTCTATAATTCATGATTTATATTACATGCTTGAACTTTTTATAGTTTATTCTTGTACGTGATTATGTGTTTAAACTTTTCATCATATATAATTGTGTGTGATTGCGGTTTGAAATTTTTATACTTTATAGTTGTAGTAACTATGTGTTCATCTTATGGTATGTTGTTTTTGGCGGATGGAGATTTGTGATATTCATCTTTTATTTTGAACCGTTTTATTGCTCATATTATTTTGGGGTAAAAAATGAAACCAAAAAGGAAAAGAAAAAACAGGTTCTCAAATAGACCTTGAGACAGAATCGAGAAAACAGTGTAAGTTCCAGAATCGATTTCATGAAAATATGGTAAGTTTTGGGTTCTAAAAACTGTGAATCGGTTGTAACAGAATAAGTTTCGGATTCTAGATCTAGATGCTAGCTGCTTTGAAAATAATCACCCCTAACATGAGACACCACACGATACTGGCAAAAAACGAGAATGGACTTTGAGGTGTATATAGTTCGTTTTTTTTTAAGAATGGTTATCATCCTTACTAGGGTCGGAGAAAGAACAAAAAGTAATACACATGAGAAGACTCGCCCAACAATAGAACCGGGGCGAAAAGTTGGGGATAATGAAATTGCCGGTGACCTGTATGTTTTCAATTTGTTTCGATATCTTCTTGCTAAGTTTAGTCATTTTGACAAAATTCAAAATGAAAATGCTGAATTTGCAGCCATTAGTGCTACGTTAGCGCGAACTACAGTGACGGAAATTCTAGGCCCAATAGCTGAGTGATCCATTCCTACTCGTTTTCCTGCTATGATTAATTAGTGAACCCGATGCACAGATGCCACACCTTAACTTGAATTTAAACCGCTAGATTTAGTGGGATCACATGAAATTTATACGCGTCTTAACCATTTAGGCATTCCAAATATGGTCTTTCTCACGATATCAATAAGCTTCACGTCCGATACGACCATATCAATGAAGGCCCATTTGACTGAACATCCTCCATACACTTAGGAACATAAGAATCAAACTTATATAGCATGTTTGATCTACTCCCACGATATTTTTCTAACACGTGTGGGGATCGAAGTTATTGTGAAGTGTGGGGGAGTGACGAAAGCATCCACGGCCACCGCTAAGTTATGGACATGATGATTCCTTAAAACGGTCCTTCATTTCTCCAGTGGATCTCTTCATATTCTTGTTGTTAAAAAGAAATGCGTGGCCATATGTGAAATGTGCGAGTACCCCAACAATCAGTCGACATTGCAATGCATTTCAAATTTTAGGGATGACATTGTGTAAAAAATTGAAAAAGTCAGGGAAATTAGTAATAAATGCAAAAACACGGGGAAGAAAACGTAATTCATCCATTTTCCAGCCATCTATGATCTCTCTCTATCTAAATGGGCTGCTGCGGCGGACGACGACGGGGAAAACCCCGCCCGCCCCTACCTGAGACCCCCAATCTCTCTCCTCCGGCCACCTCGCTTCCTCCTTCGCTGATTCCGCCATCTCGCCAATGAACCACCACTTCTCTGCCCTCACCTGACCGCGACACCCTCCAGCTTATCTTCGAGAAGCTCCCAGTCCCGAACCTAGCCCGCACGAGCTACGTCTGTCGAATCTGGAACTCGGTCGCCTTCCTCGATCGGGGCATGGTCACTCAAGCCTTCGTAGCTACCTGGAGGTTGAAGGAGGTGGTTGGCGTCCCCAGCTCGGTAGCTTCTGGAGGGATATGGGAAATGAAAGTTCGCGATCTCGCATCGGATTAAGCACGGCGATATCGTTGTCGCCTAGCTATAAAGTTACTCTGTTCATGTAATGCAGTTTCTGTCCCTTTTGTTGTATTAATTGTAAGCAAAACTGTGAGTTATGTTTGTTGAAGAGAGCACCGCCTCCTCTCTCCTGCTAGAGTTTTCTTGATTAGTCTAGATTTTCCACAACTTTCTAGAACCTTCATGATTTAAACTAAATAGTCTAGAACTTTTATCTCTTTTTTCCATGTTCTAGAATCTTCTTCACATTCCTAGACTAGTCTTTCTAGAACGTCTATCTAGAATGTTCTATACTTGTTGAGCAAGTAATAGTGAAAGTTGTGTAGCCAGGTGGCTAGGCTATAAATAGGAGCTAGTGCTCCATATTTGGTGTGCTGGTGTGAGAATCCAAACAAGTCATGTGTGATGAGGAGAGTCCATTGTGTAAACTTATGAGGGTTGTGTAAATTGGTGACTTTCCAATAAAGAGAGTTTTATTTAAGTGGAGATATCCACTTGATTCTCTACAATGTTGGCGGCGAAATGATATCCTCAGTTAGTATACCTTTTTTTTTTGAGGTCAAATTCTCAGATAGTATACTTGAAACGTTACAAATGACATGCTTTGATGCTGCATTTCTGAAGGAGATTCACTTTCAGCTGATTTTGAAGAAAGTATAGACTGCTTTTTCCATTTAAAAGTTGAGTGGCGCATTTGGCTACAGCGTTTGAAACTTTATGGAGAAGGATTCCTGATAGTATCCTTTTGATATTCTGGAATTCGTGTAGGTTTGATCTGCATGTAGTAGGTGGGTCTGTTTGAGTGATGATGAAGTGGATGGAAGCTGGGAGCTTAATTGTGATTTTTCCATGGAATTCGAGTGGATTTGCTTGGCTGATGGCTTGGAATCATTTGGTTACTTCCTTGGTGCTTAGAAAATGGGTGGGAGATGGGTTTGGTGCCTTTCATAATATGTAACCTACTTGGCGATCCATTACCTGGATTGCATTGCTAAAATCGTGAATCCAAAGAAAGGGGAGTAAGATGGTGAATTGGTGAAATGAGTCAACTATTAGTATTAGGTGACTAAGATCATTGAATGGTGGAGGACCTCTGGATTGAGGGATGCTGCAGCGCTCGTGTCAAGTATTAGGTCTTTGCGGACTTTTTCTCCTTGAAGAACCTTCTGGCATACCTCCGCCAAGTTGGGTAGCTACCGTGATTGGTACAGGATTATCAAGTATACAGTTTTACAGAATTTAAATGGGGCTTTGTAACGTGAAATATGCTTTATTAAGTATCAAAAACCGGCATTATGTTATGACTTATCCTACCAGACATTTTAACCCCTAGGGTCCCATTTTTAGGGATTCTCAAATGCTCACCAAGGATTTATGGTTAGAGCAGAGGAGCCTTTCTTTTCTTTTTTTTTTGTGTTCTCTATATTAAATCATTTCAGTAGGAATTTTTGCACTTTTTACACCTCCATCTGATGGGGTTCTGGCCTCTTCAAAGTTTAGATTGGGTCATATGCAATGGCAAGGAAAATGTTGACAGGATGCTAGATGGTCTATATATCATTTGATGATGTCCATAGCTTCTTTGTGGAGAAAAGTACACCGCAAGTGCCAAAACTTGTGTACGGCGTGCACTTTAGTGCCAAAACTTTCAAAACGTTCACTTTAGTGCCAAGTTTTTTGAAAATCGTTCACTTTAGTGCCAAGTTCCATCTGACGCATACATGGCTCGCTGGAAAATCTACGTGGAGGACGACGTGGCTTATTGGAGGCCGATTTAGCGATTTAAAGAGCAAACGACGTCGTTAAAGCTGAGTTCACCCAAACATAAACCATAAATTCCTAAATTGAAACCTAAATTACAAACCCTAAATCCCAAAATTCAACTCCAAATTACAAACCCTAAACCCCCAAATTAAAAACCTAACCCACTGCGACGAGGGAGGGACGACTGCGAGCGAGGCATGGCGACGAGCAAGGGAAGGCGACGAATGAGGGAGGGTGGTGAGCGAGGGCGACGAACGAGGGAGGGCGGCGAGCGAGCGTACGGTGGCGAGCGAGCGATGGGGACAAGTGAGCGACGTCAGCGAGCAAGCGACGAGGACGAGCGAGCGACGGCGACGAGGGAGGGACGGCTGCAAGCGAGGGACAGTTGTGAGCGAGCCATGGCAGCGAGCAACGGACTCTGGCGGCGACTCCACGAGAGGACTTCGGTTTCCACGGCCAACCAGAGACCAACGACGACGTCGTTTTTCATTTTCACCCTTGCACAAGCCACGTTGGATGTCCACCGTGGCAATTTCTTCTAAAAATTTGCCACATAAGATAATAAAGCAAATCCACGTAATCATTGGCCGGATTGGCATTAAAATGCACGATTTTCTTCGAACTTGGCACTAAAGGAACGTTTTGAAATTGGCACTAAAGTGCTCGCCGTACACAAGTTGTGGCACAAGGTGTACTTTTCCCCTTCTTTGTGCAAGCTGGTGGTTGGAACTTCAATGTTGAGGATATCCACTGAATGGGGTTAGCTATATGAACTAATTTATACTTGTGCTGCTATTTTGTACCAAAGAGGTATAGGATAGATGCTCAATGGAATTTCCTACTGCAAAGCTTGAAACATTTCATTTGCACTGGAGGAAAGCCCTACTGAGTGACATATGAATTTGGTGATTTGGCATAACTTCATTTATTGGCGAATCCTAGAAAAAAAGGAAAAGAGAACGGTCACACTGGAAGTCATTGTTATGGTTTCTTCTGGAGGTGTGTAGGAAGGTTGGGGCTAGAAAACCCTGTTCTGTCTTGGGGAGGATAGGGGAGCTCTTCATGTCGCACATTCTGCAATCTGTTCTTGTGATGAAGTATTTGTTAACTTTGCCGAGCACAAAAGGCAAAGGCCACGTTTACTGCATATCGACAAAAGCATGTGCTTGATTTGACAACATATTTTAGTGCCTTAATATGTAAACACTATCTAGTGGTTCCCAGAAAACGTGGGGCTGGTGATAGGGATGCTCAGATATCGCAAGTCGTCAGTATGAAATGATGTTACTAGAAATCCTAAAACTTTTTACAAAAGTACAATTGAGTCCTAAAACTTTGTCAAATTGGTACAATCAAGTCCTTCCGTTAATTCCGTCCAACTTGGCTATAACGGAAAATGTTCACGTGATTTTTTTTTTAAACATTTTCCCTCTCCTATGTGGCAATGACATGACTAAAATGATGTTATTTCGATCCAAATCTAATTTTTAATATACTTTATATCTGAATTGATTAAAAATAAGCTAAAATAGAAAAATGAAATATAGAATTAGAAGCAAAACCAGTGGCGAGGACTTAAATTTGACAAAATTAACGGAAGACTCGATTTCATTAATTTGACAAGTTTTAGGACTCGATTGCACTTTGGCGACAAGTTATAGGACTTCCAGTGAATATATCCCTCTCAAGTAAAAGCAAAAAATCTATGTATGCTCGAACAATTTTTTGTGAGTTCGGTAAATAATAGGCCATTTACTTTGGGAGGATCTGACAATTCACATTGTGCCAAAAAAGATATGTTTTTTGAAAAGAGGGCGTTTCCCGAGATATAGATTTCAAATCATCTCGTTAATTAGGCAATCCCTGGTAAAACACTTCCAACAGAGCACGAGCTGATCGAACACCAAAAGAGAAAATGACTCAAGGACCAGTCAAACATGAGCATTAGTACATTAATGGGTTCATCGCCAGAGTCGAATCACACTATTCTACACCAAAATGGTTCAAACTTACGAATCCGGTCAAGTTTTGAATTAGAAACCGAACATCCCCCCATGGCCCAACTCTTCATCATTTCTTCTGAGGAGAGGAGATTAACATCCAGAGTCGCTTGCAATTCCTCAAACTCCAAGCAAATGAGGCTCTTAGCGTCGCCGATAGAACAGCAAATCTGCTCCGGTACGGTACAATCCTTAAGGATGAGAATCTCCAAATTTTTTATCGCTGAGAGGTCGGCTGGTGTACTTCTCGAAAAATAGCAATCTGCAAGTGTCGGGACTTGTAGCTGCTTTGCCATCTACAAGAATGAAAGATGCTGCAGTATTTAGCCAGTGCAGCTGATTCGATTGATAGAAATTAATACGAAAACAAAAAGTGGGTGTGCTTTTTTTTTTTCCCTTCCATCTGACCAAGATTGAACTCCATGTTTCCCATGATCTCTGATTGCGCTTGTTATCAACACAGCACCAGCACAGGTAAATTCTCCGAATCCAATAAAATTCGTGTTCCTCACTCGAAGGAACCTTAGGCTTCGTGCATTTTCAGTTTGCTCATTGTGTAGGTCTGCTTCTCTTTGTCAAGTCTTTCCTCTGAGCCTCTGTCAAGACAAATGTCCGAATCTTTCCATATACATGTAAGAGGGAAAAAATAGTCATAAGAATCACTTCAGACCAACTATGAACTACTATTAACATCCTCTCGCAAACGATGCACTGATAGTTTTATTTTGCGTTAACAAAAATCGTGTCAAATGAGGCTACTGCAATTGGCAGATCATTTGCTGATTGCAGATTCCACCACATTCGCTTTTTCCCACGAAAAATAGTATTCACGAAAATTATAGCTTGAAGTGGACATCTTAACGGTAATCTTGTTAACAGATTTGATTTAATACTTACACTTCCCATACAGAACCACCCGCACATACGTCTTCTTTCTGCTAGCACTTTGAGATTTGGCCTTTGCTAAAGAATAGCAAAATGTTAAAGCTTGCAAAGGACTACTACACCCCCTTAGAAGAGTTTAATTTATATCAAGAATCCAATGAGGAGTATAACAACCCAGAGCACATTATTAAGCGCAATATCAAAGAACTTCGGAACGCCTTTCCATAATGTCTCATGACGCGCCAGCATCTCCATCCTGTGGTGTTTGGGGACTTTCTCCAAATTTCATGAAATGCAGCCTAAATCTACACGAGAAGGATAGGATCAACTAATTATCAATAAATGAAGATAATCGAGATTGTAGCATCCCAAACTACCCCAGTAAACATCATTTGCACCAACACCAAAATCTGGGGACATATCTCGCCCCACATTCCAGGTGTTTCTGATAAGTTCACAGTTAGACTGCAATTAACAGAGACTTCATTCGCGCGGCCAATTAAAAAGAATAAACAGAATTGGGAGAAGTAAGCAATTAGCTATACTTTTGGAACAGAACTGGTGTACTAAGATTATGCTGAAAAGGTGATGTGCCTAAGCTACACATATAAAGATGAACATGTACTTGGTTATTTCCCAAGAGCCAATTAGCAAAATCAGCAATACTAGATAGTTTGCTAGGAGGCAAATTCGGACTCTACAAATTCAAAACCGCCGCAAACACGAGGACTGAACGTTTCAGTCAGAAACCTATCTGACAATGTTCAAAGGATATTATCAAACCAATAAACTGATAGAAAATGGAAGAGATTGTCACCATGCCTCCTTGTATGCCGGTTATCAGGTGACATTCAACGGCTCATATAGTATAATCACACTAGTTTGTGCTTTCATAGTTATGTTACGACTGGCAGTGCATACCTTCCTCTGCAGAGCTTCATTGAGTCGGGGAGTAACATCAGAACACAATCGCATCAAGCAACTCGCATCAGGGTAACATACAGGAAAATTAGCAGGTACGTATTTGATTTAACAGAGGTAGAATCTAATGGGCAGGCACAGAAAGAAGATTCAATTGAAAACAATACAGTCAATCATTTTTGTATGTGCTGTTGAGTCCAGATCACGTGTATGGATCTTCACAAGCATCAGAACTTCCTTAGGAGGTTGGCACGCAAAAAGGCCCTCAGCTACTGTTGATGCTTCCTCTGCAAAAATCCCCCTCTTCTTCTTCTTGATCGGCCTCTGCAGACCTTGATCATTCCTTTGGTGTACACAAACAATTCCATGTTTTCGCCCTTACACCTATGGGGAAGAATGTTTTACTTATGCTTGTTGGATTATACAAGTGTTGGTTGAAGAGCAGGGAGAGGATCCGATCATATACATGAGGAGTTCAGTTGTAGGAATAGATGTCTTGCATGGACACGAATGGGTATGATGAAAGGGGAGGATCAGGAATCTGCTTGTCTGATTTGAGGGGTAGGAGCAAACCAATTAGCACTAAATTCTTTGAGAAGCTCACCACACCTCCCCAGCATCGATCATTACACCCAAACTAATCCTATGATTCTGTTTTTTCCCCTTTGCCTTTGATGACCCAATTTTGCTCTTGTGATCTTTTTGCATCTATCTGTCTTATTTCCGGATCGTTCCACCCTTTTTCTTGCTTCATTCGGGTTTATGTTGTGTAGCCCCCAAACATTTTGTGATTCACAGAGCCACTGGTTTGATTACGTTGTCATATATCTTTGTCGTATAAAAAATTTTTAATAAAAAGTGTTACATACCAGTCCCCCCCGCCACAGTTGTACGCAAAAAACTACCAAACCAAAAGGCTTTCTCTCCTTATCACGTATGCACTCCCATCATCCATTGTGAAGAGTACGATTACTACTCGTTAAAATCAAAATAAACCCAGTAACAACAGAAGTACCCCTGCCCCAAAACAGTACCCAACTAGCTCACAAAAATATCAGATTTCAATCCGTCAATATTTCCCCCATGACCCACATCGCCTCTTCTTCCCTTCCCCCCCATTTGCTCACTGTCCTAATGGAACGACCTAAATGAATGGACAGACGGTTACTTTGA